>JADBJO010005895.1:73764-76264 GCA_016801955.1 Conus betulinus
CACACCTTGAACACTCGGTAATGGCATCTTAAGACATAGCTGCAGCCATCTTGCTCCAGAGAAAATCAATTGCCTTTCTTTTCTGTGACTTGGAAAAAAAAGTACTTTTAGCTTTATTTGTACCTAAGTTTTATTTTATTTTTTGGGGGGTGGCATTCGTTGTTTAGCTACCGGTGTTTTTCTTTATTGCTGCATTTAAAAGGCACATTCTGAAGCCATGACTAGTTATCAAAGGAATAGCCTCAGAGCCATCATGTGGTTAAAATAACCGTCACAAAGGTCACAAGCCCTTAAGTCAACCATCGATCCGGGATAACAGCAGTTATGATGCTCAGTCACCTTAGAATGGAAATCCGTTTGTTAATTGAATTAACTAACTGTGAATTTAGTTGGCCTGATCTTGAGTCCCTGTGACGTTTCTTTGTTCTTAATTGGTCGATTTTTTGTTGACGATCCAAGGTCGGTGAAGTTTAGGAATCTGGCTAATTCTAGGTTCGTGAACAAGACGAAACTCTGGTTATTAAGGGACAGGGGTGGGGAGGGGTCTCTAAATACCCGCTGTCAAGGTCTCCTTCGAATTTCTTCCTATGAAAGTACTGAAGCTGAAAATCCTCCCGAGTGAAGGAGAATGTGTAACACTTTCTGATCAGCGATGACTTCAAAGTTCATTGCCATCTAGTCAAAGTTTTCAGCGGCCGGAAATAACTTAGTTATAATTCTCTATGATCAGCAATATCTGGGAACCTTCACGTCATCTTCAGTCGGTGGGCCACAGAATTCATCACCCTTTCTATGCTGATCGACGTGAATGAAGATGATGAAGGTAATACTGTAGAGTTCTACTCGGGTCTGAGACTGCATGACAGGGCTGTACTCTACGCTTTACTCTCATGACATATCCTTGGCGTCAGTTAGGCCCGCGAGATACAGACACTTGCAGTGTTGTTCTGACAATATGAGCTATGTTCTCAGAGAAGTATCCATTAGGAAGATGAAGCTCGACCGAGTGTTCCTGGTCTTACTAGCTGAGATCATTGAAACTCAGTTTTTGGGTAGGAGTTGGTCAAGGTCCAAAAAATGGAATAAATTAAAAAAAAAAAAAAAATGGTCGTGATGGGAGTCGAACCCCCACCTCCCAGCCGGGAATCTGCGACGCTTACAACTGGGCCATAGGGGGTTGCGTGTGCAGTCACTATTGCATTGCTGAATGGTGATATCGCATGTGGCGTGTTTTGTTAATACTGTATATATGCACGTTGCAAATGTTGCTACTAACGCATTGTTGCATGCTCCATGTTTCATTTACATTAATATAATGCATGTTGCATGTTTTTTTTTCTCTCGCAACAATCCATATTGTATTATTGCAAGTTGAATGTTTTCTAATATTGCATGACATATTTGGATAATGTTTTGTTGCATTTTGCACGGTTTGTTATTGTTGTATCATTACATGCCGCGCCTTTTGTTAATGTAGCATTTTTGCATGTGGTATGTGCTGCTGCAAGTTCTACACTTTGTTAATGATACATTATTGTACATTGCAACTTTTTTTAGTCAATGTTTCAGTATTGTATGTCTTATAAATAGTTGTTTTTTTATGACAGGAGACTGTGATTTAGTTTGAACATTAACCAATACATTAAACTGAACAGGATGATTAGTAGTCATCCTTTGGAGGAAATCTAATGTGTGTTGAATAAATGATATCTGATATGATAATCCCTGATGGAAGGAATGTTTGTTGGCTCGATGACCACAGATGATTCATTTTCTCCTTTGATGCCTGGATCTAGCATGAGTGCCTATTGCCTTGATAACTGGTGTTGATTTTAAGGTTTCTTACCTCAGATAAATGCAAGTAACATAAGTGTTCATGTCTCGGAGAGCTAGAGACGATGTGAAGGTCTCTTGCCTTGGATGTCTAGTGATGGTAGTAGTGTTTATCATCCTTGGTAGGCAAAGATATGTACAAGTTTCTTATTTTAAAATCACAAATGATGTCAGCTATGTCTATTGCTGGGATAATTCGAGATAAGTTGAACTT
Organism: Conus betulinus; assembly: GCA_016801955.1. NCBI lineage: Eukaryota > Metazoa > Mollusca > Gastropoda > Neogastropoda > Conidae > Conus > Conus betulinus. Next base: position 75,812 of record JADBJO010005895.1, read on the forward strand.
TCTTGGACTGTATAATCAGTAGAGGTAGATATTTTTTTTTATTGCCTTCATAATTGGATTGAAGTGAGAGATTTCAGCCTTTAAAAAAGTCGATGATAATAGGAGTGTTTACTTCCTGGATACCTGGAGGTGATTAGTCATTTTCTCGACAGCTTTTTGTTTTAAAGACTCGAGGCTGAGTTGAACGTTTCTTATCCTGGATGACAAGAGATTGTGTTAACATACACTGCTCAAGTTGAACAATGATTTAAAGGCTTCTTGGCTTGGATAACTAGCTATAGCATTAGTGTGTTATGGCCCACAATAACTGGAGATGAACTGACGATGTCTTGTCTTGGATGACTGATGACAGATCTTGATTTGAGCTTTTTTTTTTTTTTTTAACCTTGAATAACCGCAGATGATTTATTTAGTTTCTTGTCTTAGATGACAAGCGTCAGTAGGAGTATTCCT
>JADBJO010005895.1:91264-96264 GCA_016801955.1 Conus betulinus
TGTATAATCATCTGGGTTCAGTGTGTGTGTGTGTGTGTGTGTGTGTGTGTGTGTGTGTGTGTGTGCGTGCGTGCGTGCGTGCGTACGTGCGTGCCTATGTGTGTGTGTGTGTGTGTGTGTGTGTGTGTGTGTGTGTGTGTGTGTGTGTGTGTGTGCATAGTGCATTTCAACATAGGCTTTTGGGAGCACACTTTGAGCAAACTCGACAAATTTGTAACAAAGAAAAAGTTCTTTTCCATCAGTCCCCTATATGATCACATCAATGGATAGTAAAATTGTCATAAACATTTTCAAGATTGTAATGTTTGCACTTTCTAAGTAGCATGGATCTGGTACAGCTATGAAATGAAAAAAAGAGAAGGAAAACATGTGTATTGAAATATTTCATATACCAACATTGCAACAAATTGTATCCTAGAAGAGATCAGATGGTTAAATGTGATTTCAAGACACCAGAAGCGCGAATAGAGATCTTAATAACTGTTGAACTATACCTTACTAATGTTGAACTATCACTGGCCATGGATGACTATTTTTGTTTCCAAATGTATCTAGCCACGACTTTATAATAACCTATGATTAATCTAGGTTTTGAAGATACACAGAACTAGCAAAGAAGAAAAGATCTGGTCCCTTTGCTGGTCAAAGATCAACAGCTGCGCATGCTGCAAACACGTTATGTCCTCTTTACCCATTCCCTTTCTCCCCATTTCACCCCCCTCTCTCTCTCTCCCAACCTTATTGTCTTATGACTCTACAGCTGTATAGCTGCATCAGATTCTGGCCATGGAAACAAAATCTGCATGGCCTCTCCCCCCCCCCTCCTCACGTGACCCACTCATCTTGGCCCATCACCCCCCTCTTTCCACGATTCCTGAGGTGTGTAGTCTTTTGACACGTGAGTCAGAAAAGGCAACCTGTCTCTCTGGCTTTGTGCTGGTCGCCTGGAGGGTCCATCTCACAAAGTGTGATTGGTTTGGGCCTCAACCGTCGGAAATGTTTGTCAAGTTAAAAGGAAGCTGAAGATGGACAAAGGGTTTGGGAAGGAGAGGAAGGGGAGGGGGGGGGGGGGGAGGGGAGGGGAGGGGGGGATGGTGTGAACAGATTATGCAGGTGGGGCATGGCCTGCCTATGGTGTTTTGTTTTCACTGCGGATGATTGAAGGATTGCTGACAAGCTGCCACCCTGAGGATGGTTCGGGTAACGCATCATAAATGAATACACAACAGCGGAGTATGATGCAGTGAGTATACGTAGACAGGCATGACTTGTTTATTGTCAGAAGTTTTCGTGTGTCTTGAAGTTAATTTCACCTCTTTTTTTTTTTCAAATCGATATTTTTTTTTTTTCCATTACTGTAGCAACATGAAAAGTCAGAGCTATGAATCAGTAGTTATTGTTTGTGGAAGACATACCATGTGTTTAAATCTGGCAAAGAAGTGTCTAACAGAGAGAGAGAGAGAGAGAGAGAGAGAGAGAGAGAGAGAGAGAGAGAGAGAGAGAGAGAATGTGCACAAAACATACGCACACCTGTGCACCTGACTCTGTGTGTGTGTGTGTGCATGCGTGCGTGCGTGTGCGTGTGTGTGTGTGTGTGTGTGTGTGTGTGTGTGTGTGTGTGTGTGTGTGTGTGTGTGTGTGTGTGTACGCGTGCGTGTGTGCGTGCGTGCGTGCGTGCGTGCGTGCGTGTGTGTGTGTGTGTGTGTGTGTGTGTGTGTGTGTGTGTGTGTGTGTGTGTGCGTGCGCGCGCGTGCGTGCCTGTGTGTGTGTCTGCAGCTCTCGTGCTTTGTCACAATATTTACTACAATACATCCGTAAAGAGTTTAGTTTATATGCTCTGTTTTAGCCAGTTTGCTTCCTGAGCTAGCAACAGATGATGCATGCTTGTGCTCTTTTCTTGTTATACTTCTATTCAGCTTTCATTTTATAGTCATTTATGTACATGGTCTGCTATTCACTTTGTTACACTTGAGTTTAACTCGAACGCCATTTTCATGCCCACAATGCATTTCATTTAATCAATTTCGGTCGTATTTCACTTCATTTTACTCTAAATTTGTTCTTGGTTTATCACAGAGCCATGCGTGTACACATACTTCATTTCATATTCGATGTACTCTTCATTCTACTTTTTTTTTCTTTTTTCATATTCTATGTAAAAAAATAAACAAGTAGGTAACTCTTGCTCCCAAAAGAAAACCTAACACAGAGTAACTTTTACTCAAGAATGGCACAGCCTTTTAAACTTGAATAAAGTCAGACAAATACAAAGACGAACGATCTAATAGTGGGGGAAAAAAACAAGCGCAGGCCAACAACCCCTCCGTCATCACAGTAATGGCTTGGCAAAGATTTGAACTTAAGGGGTGGGTGGCGGTGGGGGTGGGGGGGCGGGAGTGGGGGGTGGGGGAGCTGTGTGTTGAAGATGAAGAAAATGGGAACATAAAATTAAGAAAAATAGAAATGGAAACATAAGTTCAGAAATGTTCCCATTTTCTTCTTCATCGTCATTACTGTGATGACGGAGGGGTTGTTGGCCTGCGCTTGTCTCCCCCCCCCCCCCCACTATCAGATTGTTCGTCTTTGTGTTTGTCTGACTTTATTCAAGTTTAAAAGGCTGTGCCAGTCTTGAAGAAAAGTTACTCTGTGTTAAGTTTTCTTATGGGAGCAAGAGTTAGCCTACTTGTTTACTGTTTACTGTTCCCTGCCTCATTTTGATTTCAACTTCATATTCTATGTAGTTCAACATTGTTTTCGCTTGGCTTTCTTCTACCTCTTCTGATTTCGCCCGTCGCAGAGACACCTAACGTCAGCCGCCCACTTGCTAACCTTCAGGGTGACGGGGGCTCAGAAATCGAATCACAACGTCTGGTCGCACTGCTTGCTACAAAACACTCAAAACAAATCATCTTTCTCATAGATGTTAAATGAAAATCAAAGAGACAGACAGACAGAGAGCGAGAGAGAGAGAGAGAGAGAGAGAGAGAGAGAGAGAGAGAGAGAGAGAGAGGGGGGGGGGTGAAATATACAAGAAGATCAAGAAGGAGAACGACTGAGACAGACATGCAAGTTAAGAAGCCAGAAAATTTGACAAAATGAAAACCCCGAGTATTAGGGGGAAAAACCTAAACAAACAGAGACAGATACAGACAGAAACAGAAAGAAACAGACAGATACAGACAGATACAGATGATGTCTGACTGGATGCTGAAAATGACACCTCGACAGAAAAAGACAGCCAGACAGCAACTCGAGAGAGAAGAGAGAGAAAGAGAGAGAGAAAGAGAGAGAGAGAGAGAGAGAGAGAGAGAGAGAGAGAGAGAGAGAGAGAGAGAGAGAGAGAGAGAGAGAGAGAGAGAGAGTGTGTGGAGAGTGTGTTATGAGAGAGAGAGAGAGAGAGAAGAGAGAGAGAGAGAGAGAGAGAGAGAGAGAGAGAGAGAGAGAGAGTAAACACTGGTTTGACAAACTCAACAGCATAAGTCAACTTCATAACTTTTTAAATGCACACTCAAGCGCGCGTGCGCGCGCACACACACACACACACACACACACACACACACACACACACACATGCGCGCGCGCGTACGCATAGAGTGTCTCTGTCAATCTGTCCCTGCCTCTGTATGTATAACATTTGAAATGCGCAAACGCAGACAGACAGACAGACAGACAGACACACACACACACACACACACACACACACACACACACACACACACACACCGTAAAAGATAAACCACTTTCTGATAGATTTGTCATTTGAAGTGGAAATACTTGAGTTCATACCTAACAATCACGATGGATACGCCAGGGAAGCACCACAGAGCGTTGTTTTTTTTTTTTATGTTTATCATGTCTTCTTTTTGTGATGCAATCGTTTTGCCATCTGGGTTAGGTACCCATTTCTTTTCTTTCTTTCAGGTTTCCCCCGTTTTTTTCAACAGTCTTTTTGATCAGTATCTGTAACGAAGTGAGTCTGTGTAATCACTATCTCTGGGCTGTCGATGTGTGTGTGTGTGTGTGGTGTGTGTGTGTGTGTGTGTGTGTGTGTGTGTGTGTTGTGTGTGTGTGTGTGTGTGTGTGTGTGTGCGTGTGTGTGGTGTGTGTGTGTGTGTGTGTGTGTGTGTGTGTGTGTGTGTGTGTGCGTGCGTGCGTGTGTGCATGTGTGTGTGTGTGTGTGTTTGTGAACATTAAACGTTTCAGTGCCATTACCAGCACTGCCACATGCAAACCTAGCAGAACTTTTGCTAAGATAGTTATTTTCAGCCAGACTCTGCAAGACAGTACCGCAAGCAATAAAGATCTGCAATAAATGTTTTCATCAACATTTTCTCTCTGACTGATTCGACTTTTTAAAACAAAACAAAAGAAAAAAAAATTGTGACCGGTTACAATTTACTGGTTAATACTTTGACTCAAAATTACATACAAATTTGACATCTCCGAGCTAAACTGAAAGTAAGTTTTGGACAATCCCATCCTCCACTATACCCCCCTAACCCCCCCCCCCCCTTAAGCCAACCCTTCCCCTGTTAGATCTTCCCAACCCCCATCTCCATTCCCCTTTCCAGTTCATTGCCACTTACTTCAAAATGGGTAAGCAGCCTTCACAGAGTTACTTTACTTTTGTCCCTATCTTTTTCTTTCTTTTTCTTTCTGCGTACGCAGGCTGATACTCCTGCGGACACTGCCTGTATAGACAGGCAGTGGAGTTTTGTGTGTATGACCGTTTTTTTTTTAATCCTGCCATTAAGGCAGCCATACTCCATCTTCAGGGAACGTGTCATCCATACCAACGGCCAAACTGGCCCTCTCTCTTCCGAAAGTTGGTGATGGGATTTTACGTGTGTGCAAGAGGTTGTGCGTGCGTTCACACACGGAACCTCGGTTTATAGTCTCATTCGAAGGACTGTATGGGGAATGGAGTCAGAACCAATGTGAACTCCGAGGGGAAAATCCCCCTGTACCGAAATTCGAACCCGCAACCCCAGGATCACGAG
>JADBJO010005895.1:101264-103764 GCA_016801955.1 Conus betulinus
AACTCTATTGTCCTCTTTTTCATGCCCGTTTTCTGCCTCACCCCGCTCGGGTAGCCCCACCCCCTCCATCCCCTTCGTTTTTCATTTCTACAGAAACTGCAGAAATGGGAAACTGTTCGCCTACTCGTCTTTTTTTTTTTTTTTAAACTCCTCCTCTTCTTAATTGTTCTACATTATTGTTTGAAAACAAAATTATTACAAACTAACATTTCTAGATTAAAAATCTTAAACCCGAAACTAACACACCCATGTGAAAACAGTACTGTTCATGTTCCTTTCTCTGGGTGGATAAATCAGCTTCTTCTTCCCTGCTTCCCAAATACTACCCACGAATGCTGAAGTTACACTGTAAAGACCTTCCTCATACCCTTTTTTTTCTCCCCACCATCCCCTTCCGTAGCTCAACCCTCCACTTCCAACACTTTTTTTTTTTTCCCTATACAGTTTTACTGTCATTATTTCAAATGCTGGGGAAACTGTTCCTCTACACCTTTCTAGCCTCCTCTTTTGATTTGTTCACCATTGTTGTTTAAAGCCAGAGCTCTGTACAAGTTAACGTGCTGGGGCTAAAAAATCAAAACCCGCATCTGTCACGCCCACGCAGAAAAAAAAAGATAAACAAACCGTTTATCATAAACTATGTTCTTTTCCTTGGGTTTTGGAGCGTACGAAACATTATGATAGAAATACAATTTGATTCGGATGATGTCGTAAAAGGTGAATTACGACAGCTCTAACTACCAATCACAAGGAACTGTGCGAATCACGTGTGTAACAGGTATCATTATATTTAGGAAAAAGAAAAAAATCACAAGAGGAAAACAAAACATAAGCACCACAGTGTATTAATCAGCTTGTTTCTTCTTTGAATCCGGGCAAGTTAAATGACGTCGAAGGCCTGAGGTAGACAGAGAAAAAGCCACCCCCCCCCCCCCCCTCCCGCACCAAAACCAGTACATCATCTGGCTGTACGTAAGAACCGTGGAATTGTATACTGTAAAAAGACAAGTTACTTGGGGCGAAAAAAAAAGAAAAAAAAATGTTTTTAAAGTATTTCTGGGAACGAATATGGTTGCCAACACAAGCTCTCTCTCTCTCTCTCTCTCTCTCTCTCTCTCTCTCTCTCTCTCTCTCTCTATATATATATATATATATATATATATATGTATATATATATACTTTTTTTTTTTTTAAATCTTGCATTGTCAGTCTTGTGCATGAAAATAAAAGTGAACACAATTCGTGTAAGTTAGTCAGTTTTGGTCTGGTTCCTGTCTGTTGTCAATGTACTAACATATAGCCCTGACATTTTGTTGAGGGATACACTCATAAACACTTTGACCTGAGTAGGTAGGTACGGTGTATTCAGAGGCAAACCTCCCGTTGCAGAGCATATCTCCATTCAAACTTGTATCCTGCTGATACAGAAATATACACAATCACCCCTCTCTGTGTCTAAAAAGGTTTACGTCATCCAATGTATTCACACTTCTTCTTCATTTATTTATGTTCTTTATTTTTTCTTTATTAAGCAATTCATTTATTTATTTATTTGTTTATTTATTTATTTTTGTTTTCTAAAACTGCATTGAATATCCATAGACAATTTTGAGGGGTATATTTTGATTTCAGTATTTCTATTTGTGGCTCGATTAAATCATTCTGTTTACACTGTTTTGTTCTTTGGAACACAGACTCACAGACAGACACACAGACGGACAGACAGACAGACACACACACACACACAACACACGCATGCACACACACACTCGCGCGCGCGCGCACTCGCGCACTCGCGCACACGCCCCACGCACGCACGCACACACACACACACGCACGCACGCACGCACGCACACACACACACACACACACACACACACACACACACACACACACCACACACACACACACACACACACACACACACACACACACACACACACACATACAGAAAACTAACAGATGCCAAGGACACTGAAGACTCTATTATCTGAAGAGCACGAAAAAATAATTGCTTCTGCCACTTTTCAATTACCCTGAAACGGAATCGATTTGTTTAAAATGGCTTAAGGTCGGCATTGAGGACAACTGCAGAGGCCTGGGTTTAGAGATAGAGGATGGCGGGTTGGAAGGGGTAAAGGGGGGTGGGGAAGTGGGTAGGTTTGGGGTGAATGGAAGAGACATTGTATTGACCGCCGATGGTGCAGAGAATGACTAAAATGTCAAAAGCGTGATAGAAACGCCGCCCATCTCTTTATCCCTGGTTCTAACCGGTCCTGCTTCAATCGTTCTTTTCGTTTATCGTCAGATGAGCCGATCACACAAACTCTCTGTCTGTCTGTCTCTCTATCTGTCTGCCTGTCTGCCTGTCTATCTGTCTGTCTGTCTGTCTGTCTGTCTCTTTCTCTCATACACCGAGTTGAAAGCCGACCAAACTGTTATACGTCATCTCTGCCAAACGTTCTTAGACCACCTTTCTCTCTGTGAAATAATTACTGCG
>JADBJO010005895.1:106264-111264 GCA_016801955.1 Conus betulinus
CGGAGGAGACACTGCACTGCTGCCGAGTCACTTCAGTGGTGTTCAGTGGCGCCTGTTCTGATCTAACATACGCAGGACACCACCTACTAAGCCCCCTACTGACGACAATAATTGCTTAGTCGCGGAGCCGGCGTGAGTGAGCTCTCCCTCCGGAGGGCGCCACCACGTCCGTCCAACGACAGCCCCATGGACTCGCCGATACCGGTGACCCCCGACGGAACCAAACCAAGGCCACAGACGTGGAGAGGACATCGAAACTGAGGTCACCATGAGAGAGCAGGGCATGAAGGGCCACAGAATTTGAGACTTTTTTTTTTTGATGATCGATGAGAATGAGGATGATTATGATGATGCTACGGATTTCCATTTCGGTCTGAGACTACATGACAGGGCTGTACTCTACGCTTCCTTTCATAATATATCCCGGCGTCAACCAGGCCCGAGAGATACAGACACCTGCAGTGTTGGTCAGGAAATTTGAGCAACACTCTCAGAAACGCATCCATTAAGTGGATGAAACTCGACTGTGTGGTCCCAGTCTTCCCAACTGAGTCCGCAGCAACTCAACTCTGGGTAGGAGCCGGTCGGGGCAGAAAAAACCCACATGACTTCTGATGGGATTCGAACCCACGACCTCCCAGCCGGGAGTCCGCGACGCTAACCACTTTTGAATTATGTTCCAACACCCACCCACCCACCCATCCACACGCACACACACGCACGCACCCACAAAATATATATATATATATATATATATATATATATGTGTGTGTGTGTGTGTGTGTGTGTGTGTGTGTGTGTGTGTGTGTGTACACAGGCCTTTTTGGATTGTTCTGCTTAAGCCGAAGTATCATGAGAGAACACGCAGACACATTCAGCCTTTGGCTCGCACACTTGTGTGTGTGTGTGTGTGTGTGTGTGTGTGTGTGTGTGTGTGTGTGTGTGTGAGAGAGAGAGAGAGAGAGAGAGAGAGAGAGAGAGAGAGAGAGAGAGAGAGAGAGGCGAGGACGGGGTCGAGGGATAAAGACGTTAAATGTGAAGTAACCTGCCTGCCTGAAAAGAGCATGCACATGACGATAGCTTATATAGAAACAATAGTCGAGAAAGTTTTATCATTGTTGTCAGTGTTGTTGTCAGTTTTTTGTTGTTGTTGTTGCTGTTGTAGTTGTTGTTGTATTAATGCCTTATGGGTATCGCCGTTCAGTTCAGTTTTTTCCTGTTCTGTAGCAGTCAGGATATTTTTTTTTTCTGTACCTTGTAGATTTATGTGCATTGGTTTTTTTTTTTTTTTTTACATGTCATGCAAATCACACCAGGAGCTCACTCTTTCCTTCCAGCTGGCTCTTTGACTTCTCTTTTCATGACATTCAATTTTTATGTTTTTTTTTAGTCCTTTTTTTAACCTCCTTTTTAAAAAAAAAAAAAAGGAAAACAAACATAACATAATCTTCTATTTTCTTTGACTAATACTAGTTTTGGAAGGACAACGATCCCTGTAAAATCCAGATATCTGTTTTACAAGAGAAATGCTGTGATGGTTACGAAATTAGCCACCATATTGGATATCTATTTATTTTTTTTTTTTTTCTTTATTCATTCAATTTCGTTTTATTATTTGGATTTATCTAGTTGTCTTCTGCACGTTTTCATGAAAAATACTTGTTCGTGTATTTTTTATTCTGTCTTTGGCTTTGCAATAACTTCTGAGAGAGAGAGAGAGAGAGAGAGAGAGAGAGAGAGAGAGAGAGTGCTGTGTGCTGTAGGTACGTCCATACACACACACACACACACACACACACACACACACACACACACACACACACACACGCGCGCGCGCGCGCTGACATTTACACACACACACACACCACCCCACCACACACACATGCACGCACGCACGCACGCACGCATGGACGCGCGTACGTGCGCACGCATGCTCGCACACACACACACACACACACACACACACACACACACACACACACACACACACACACACACACACATACGCATGCACGCACGCACAAACGTACACATTGAGAGAGAGAGAGAGAGAGAGAGAGAGAGAGAGAGAGAGAGAGAGAGAGAGAGAGAGAGAGAGAGAGAGAAGATGGTAAAAGGAAGGGAAGGATGAGGTGGAGGAAGTGGGCAGGGAGAAAGACAGTCAGATGCCAAGATCAAAGAATCGAAAATGAAAGAAAAGCACAGCAGGACAGCAATCATCAGCCTTTTGCCCTCTGGCACGACGCAAAACTCCCGTGAACATGAAAGGCTTGTGAGGGCCGTCTGTTGTTGTTCATATCAGTATTTACGATCACTCCTGTAGCGAATTAACAAGTTGAAAGATGGCGTAAAAAAGCACAAAAAGAAATGAAGAAATTGTTTGACAAAAAGAGAAGTAAAACATAAATAGATAAATAAATCTATAAATACATAAATACATAAAGAAATAAATAGATAAATAAATGAAGGAATGTATAACCGAATAAATAAATGAATAGATAAACAAATGAATACATAAACAAATGAATAAATAGATAAACGAGTAAACAAATAGATAAATAATTAAGTAAATACATAAATGTATAAATAAATGAATGAACGTAAGTAGATAAATATGTAAATCAATCAATAAAATAAGGAATGAATAACTAAATGCAGAGATAAATGAATGAATAAATACAGAGGTCAATAACTAAATACATAGATATTAGATAGACGATAAATAAATGAATAAATGAATAAATAAATAAATAAATACCTAAGTAAACAGTCTCAAAAGTAAATCAAAAGTAAATGTTTTACGTACAAATAGAAACCCAATACAAAATATGAACTAAACCAGATTCTTTTCTTTTGACAGTGAATCCAACAAGATCAAGAGGCTGGAATGCACAGCATGCGCGTACTTTTTCTGAGAAAACTGTTTTCTACGGGAAAAAGATACAACAAAAATGAAGTTCATCTTCCTTTGAACATCGAACAACATTTCTAGCACATGACCGACTTCAGCAGTAATAGTGACCAGAAATGTCAGAGGCATTATGTCTCGTAACTGTCAGGATGCACTTTCGGTGTATATTTTCGTCGACATGCACACTGGCAAACAAGGTAAGCGACTGCACATATTTTACAGAGCATTTTCCTCATTAGTTGTCAACTTCTTGATTCTAATGAAGTCTACAATCAATCGGTCATTCTCAGAACAGCTTCATGCGGCCTGCTAGTCGCCAAGGCCTTGGTCTAAACACAAATCCAAAAGCGCAGTCACCCAGTTTGACTGTGGCATTATCCATCCACTCACATTGCACGCTGTTTATTGCCCAGCCGACCGCAGGAAGTCATATAAGGCCTGTAATATTGCTACCTGGAATTAGACCTGGTCGCCCAACAACAAAAGAAATGCACTACCCACTCGTAGCTTTCGACAGCCATCCGGCCATCTTCCTCAGCCATGCTGTTGCTGACTGAGTGAGCTCGATTCAGATGTCGTGAGCATGGGACATACCCAGGTCACGTGACCGAATCAGTGAAGCGTACACCGGGGGCAAGGTGTAGCGGCCCCGGTCCCCATTGAGCGGGAGGTTGGTGGCTGCGATGTAGATGGCCTCCTTGACCCCTCGCTGGAACCACTTGTTTTTTCTCTGTCCAGGAGGTTGACGTTGTCCGTGTCAAATTGGTGTTGCTCGGAGTGCAGGTGTGCTCTGACAGGTGAAGAGTCCCTCTTGTGCTCTGTGAGTCTCTTCTGGAGGGGACGTTCTGTTTCTCCGACATAGTGTTGGTTGCAGTCACGGCAGTCTATTCTGTAGATGACGCCGGATTTGTCGAGTTTGTTGGTTTTGTCCTTGGGGTCGACGAGTTGGCTGCGGATGGTGTTGGTGGGCTTGGGATGGACCCGACCCCCTAGTTTCCTGATCTTCCTGGACAAAGCTTCACTTACACCTCCAACGAAGGGAATGGTGATATGTCCCTTGCGCTCTCGTTGTTCTCTCGCTGTGTGGTTGGGGTGAGGTGGTCGATCTCTTGCTGTAATGATGCCCAGTCACTCTTATCTTCATTTTTTTTTTAAAAAGCTAACAGCCCTCTGTACAGCCTATAAGTCTGTATGGGTGAACCTAATCAACATGAGTTTGGATGATATTGAAGGAAATGAACAGAAACCTGCAATGACAGATATCGAGCTGTATTTCCATGAACAATATTTTTGGTCTGTGTAACGAAACTTTATGAAACTCTTCTGAGAGACGGTCTTTTGTTTTCTCCACAGGGCACAGCAGGAGTATCCAAGCCCTGTACCTCGGCTCTGTGTGACAATCAAATAACTTTAAAACAATGAGAGAAAGACTACTAAGCATGAACATGAAGACTTGCCCTTTCACAAACTGTCACTGGTTGCTTCAGAGATGTTCAGAAATGTCCATAGGGCTGTACTGGCGCCAATACACTTTCCAGAGATGCATTTTAGAGTTTTAGAGACTGACTGGGACCAAGAGTTTGAAACTCTTATGTCCTATTGTGTCTCCCCTTTTGGTAGCAGAGAGAGAGAGAGAGAGAGAGAGAGAGAGAGAGAGAGAGAGAGAGAGAGAGAGAGAGAGAGAGAGAAGAAATTAGAACAAGAACATGAACAAGAAGAACAAGAAAAAGAGACGAAAAAGTAGAAGAAGAACTGAAAGGAGAGCAAGAACGAAAAGTGAAGAAAAATAGATTAAACAATAACGAGGATAAAAAGATCTAAGAGAAGAAGAAGAAGAAGAAGAAGAAGAAAAGAAGAGAGAGAAGAAGAAAACTCTTTAATTACAAGGATAACAGTGTGCCCTTTTGAGAGAGAGAGAGAGAGAGAGAGAGAGAGAGAGAGAGAGAGAGAGAGAGAGAGAGAAGGATGTGAGGCGGAACGTAGTGGCTGCATGGGTGGGCGGAGGGGGGGGGGGGGTGGGGGCGGGGGGGGGGGGGGGGGGGGGGGGGGGGGGGGGGGGGGGGGGGGGGGGGGGAGGGGTCAGCCATAT
>JADBJO010005895.1:118764-126264 GCA_016801955.1 Conus betulinus
TTTTTTTTTTTTTTTCAAATACTTAGTTTTCATAAGTTGAATATTGCCCTCAGTACAGGGTAAAGCACGTGCAAAAGACCATTGGAGTTACAGAGAGAGAGAGAGAGAGAGAGAGAGAGAGAGAGAGAGAGAGAGAGAGAGAGAGAGAGAGAGAGAGAGAGAGAATCCACGAAACGAATAGAATTGTACAACCTCACAGAACGATCGGCAAATAAATGCACAAACATCGAAATATCTTACTCATACAATTTACACTCACAAATATCCAGAATGAATGAGACAAAAATGTACATGTGTGTGTGTGTGTGTGTGTGTGTGTGTGTGTGTGTGTGTGTGTGTGTGTAAGAGAGAGAGAGAGAAACTGAGAGAGAGAGAGAGAGAGAGAGAGAGAGAGAGAGAGAGAGAGAGAGAGAGAGAAGAGAGAGAGAGTTATTTATAAACCCGTAGTTAGTCAAGAAGGGTGATACAGCTACACTCTTCGGCTGTTTAACTTTTGTGTTTTTTTTTTTTTTACTCACTGACGGGTAGCTTCTGAAGACTCTCAGTCTGTTCTTTGACAATGGGACAAACAAGATCAGTTTTGAAGAGCTAGACATGCGTGGGATGCGTGGGATATTTCTGAGAAAGGAAGTGCTTTCTACGGGAAACAATAATACAAAAAATGAACTTCGCCTGCTTTTGAATATTGACACAATGGGTGAATGAAATTTCCTACACGTGACTGTCTTCAGCAAGTAGCTGTCTCTACAAATGTCAGAGGTATTATATCTGATAATTAGCACAATGTGCTTCAGGTGTCTCTCTATTTTTGACATGCAGACTGGCAAACAACGTCAAAGACTGTGCATATTTTGTAGAGCTTTTTCTTCAGTATTTTCAACATGTTCATTCCAATCTTGCTAGCTGCAATCAATCTGTCGTTCTCAGAATGGCTTCATCGAAGCCCACGCATTGTCAGGCCCTGGTCTAACCAAACAAACCCGAACTGCAATCACACAGCTTCACTGTGACATTACCAAGCCGTCTACATTTCATGCAGCTTAGAGCCCAGCCGACTTCAGAAAGTCATATCAGGGCTATAATGGCAAACAGTCGCTCTTAAATGAATTATGTAATACTTAACAGCTTTTTGAACACTTAATACAACCACCAAGATCTATTTAACCAAATTTTCATATAATATTGTGGAAAAAAAAACAAAAACAAAAACAAACACTAACAATAAAACTCAGAGATACAAGTTGTGTAGTTGTCTTTCTTTGCAGGTCATTTTTGGCTTCTGCAACGAAACTCTGTGAAATTCGTCTTAAAACGAAAAGATGGATTTTTATCAAAAACACAGCAGAGGCATCCATGCCTCGTATTTCAACACAATGCGACAAAAAATAAGTAAAATCTGACAATCAAATACTTTTAAAAGAAAACAAAATAAACAACCCTTAGAGACAGATTATAAAGCATGAAATCGAAGATTTACCCTTTTTCATTGTCAGTGGATGATTAAGAGAAGTCCCCAGACATGTCTTTGGAGGTCAGTTTCACAATATAGAACTGCTGGCGCCAACGCACAAGGCAGAGACGTACATAAGACTTTTAAAAAGCATGGTTAGGGTTGATACTTTGAGAATGTCCACCTGATGGTCTCCCCTTTTGATGGCAGAGAGAGAGAGAGAGAGAGAGAGAGAGAGAGAGAGAGAGAGAAGAGAGAGAGAGAGAGAGAGAGAGAGAGAAGAAGGAGAAGAGAGAGAGAGAGAGAGAAGAAGAAGAGAAGGAGAGAAGAAGAAGAAAAGAAGGAAGAAACACAAGAAAGGCAAACACGAGATCAAGAAAGAGAGGTAAAAACAAAACAACAAAACAAGGACAAGATGATCAAAAAGAAGAAAGAAGAAGAAGAAGAAATAGATGATGATGAAAGAAGAAGAGGAAGAAGAGAAGAAGAAGAAGAAGAAGAAGAAGAAGAAGAAATAGATGATGATGAAAAGAAGAAGAAGAAGAAGAAGAAGAAGAAGAAGAAGAAATCTTTAATTACAAGGATAATGGAAATTCTCATTTTTTGAGAGAGAGAGAGAGAGAGAGAGAGAGAGAGAGAGAGAATAGATATTTTAAGAGGGAGGGTGAAAGCTAAATGAGGTAGGGGTGGGGAGTGGGGAACAGGTACACAGAGAAATCGAAAGTGCTCTCAAGAGCTTGCAGTGTAAGGAGATCAATCTAGGGCATTGTTGTGTGTCACAATAAACTTAAGGTCTGCATGAGGACGGAGAAAACAAGGGCGGCCTTTAAAGGAGATGCAAATGATTGAAAAAGAAAAAAAAAAAACCGAAGGAAAACTTCAGTGATGACTGTGTACACATGTGAAACACCATACCCTTAGCACAGACATAGACTCTCCACGGCTGAGGGAAATCGGACCTCATCGTTGTGACAGCTCTATACTGCGCAATAGTCTGTCAGGCATTCAGTATGCCTTCCTGTCTATCTGTCTGTCTGTTTGTTTGTCCGTCCGTCCGTCTGTCTGTCTGTCTGTCTGTCTGCTTTCTGACCTGTCTATCTGTCTGTCTGTTTGTTTGTCCGTCCGTCCGTCCGTCTGTCTGTCTGTCTGTCTGTCTGCTTTCTGTCCTGTCTATCTATCTGTCTGTCTGTGTGTCCTGCTTGTCCGCCCGTCCGTCTGCCTGTCTGTCAGTCTGTCTGTCTGGTTTCTGTCTGTCTCTCAGTCTCTGTATTTCAATGGCAGTCAGTGCGGTTTGCCACAGTACTTGTTTGTCTACCCTCTCCTTTTGTCCCAGTCTGCTTGTCACGGGCCGTCGACATTTTTGTCTGTTTTTATTTCTGTCTGTCTCTGTGTCCCTTTAACTGTTTGTGTCTGTGTGTCTCTCTGTGTCTCTAATTAACTCTCTATCAATACTTGTAAGAGAGAGAGAGAGAGAGAGAGAGAGAGAGAGAGAGAGAGAGAGAGAGAGACAAAAAGAGAGAGAGAGCTTGTTCATTTCATATGAAATAGTAAATAAGACGTTACTGCTCTAAATTTGTTCTAATTAACACCACTTTCAGAAGAGTTGCAACGCCTTTAGATCAGTAGCAGTAGTAATACATTGATTATCATTGTTATCATTATCATTATTATTATTACTTTTATTATTATTATTGTCATTACTGTTACTATCTTTATTATTGTTATCATCATCATCATCGTTTGTTGTTACTTACTATCATCATCATCATCATCATCATTATTATTATTATTATTATTGTTGTTATTATTATTATTATTATTATTATTATCAGTACTAGTAGTGGTGGTGTTATTGTTATCATTATCATCAGTAGTAGTAGTATCATCATCATTATTGTTGTTGTTGTCATTATCATTCTTATGGTCTTCTTATTAGATTTTTTATCAGTATCATCGCCTCATGTTGTTGTGATTACACAGCTGGCTTTGTCGAGGTGACAGTCCTTTACTGTCGGCTGGGCTATAAGCACCATGAATAGATACGAACTGACCTGTTGCGATTATCGTTCCTATTTCATTGTGTTCACTGTAATGCATGGCAGTGTACGGGCACTGACTAAGGCGATGCGCCCTGCACTTGATTGGTACACGGGTTTTATGTACAGTTTGCGGCCCCCGCACTTGATTGGTTCACGGGTTTTATGAACAGTGGCTACCCTGCACTTGATTGGTACACGGGTTTTATGTACAATGTCGGCAATGATTGAAAGAAATGTCTTGCCCTTTCGCCCTAGTTTTTTCTTTTCTTTTCCTCCCTTGTTTTTATGTTATTCTACGACGTTCACTACGTTGATGAGTTTTTTGCTATTTCTATGGTTTTGTGTGTGTGTGTGTGTGTGTGTGTGTGTGTGTGTGTGTGTGTGTGTGTGTGAAAAATAAGAGAGAAAATGGAAGGAATAAGGTGGTGATGGGTGGGGTGAGGTAGGTGGAGTGGAGGGGATGAGAGGAATAAATAAAAAAAGAAAAAGAAAAAAAAAATTCTTCTCCATCACATTTGATTCTGAAGAAACAGGCTTGTCGTGTTGTTGTTTGTTGTTGTCGTCGACGTCGTCGTTGTTGTTGTTGTGGTGGTGGTGGTGACTTTCTTCTTCTTCTTCTTCTTCTTCTTCTTCTTTCTCTTCTTCATGGCTTTTGCTTTGCTCTTTGTTATTAGGATTCTTACTTTCTTTCTTTCTTTCTTCCTTCCTTCTTTCTTTCTTTCTTCCTCTCTTTTTTTTTTCCTCTCCGCTTACTCTTTGTCTTTTTCGTTATTCTACTTTTTTTTTTTGTGGCTTAAAAAAATCTTGTTCTTGTTTCTTACATTATTTGTTCTTGTTCTACTCTTTTGTTCTTTTTCTTGTTCTTGTTTTTGTGTCTTGTTCTTCCTCTCACTTCCTCCTCCTCCTCGTTCTTGTTGCTGCTGCTCTTGTTGTTGTTTGTTGTTGTTGTTTTTCCTCCTTGTTGTTGTTCCTCCTGTTGTTGTTGTTGTTGTTTCTTCTTCTTCTTCTTCTTCTTCTTTCCCCACCTCACCAGCTCATTATGATGATGCTGCGAGTTTAAAGAACAAATTTGAAGCACCTTTGGGCTGATAGAAAAGACAGTGAAAGGCCCCTGGCAGGAGCTGAAGAAGAACTGATCTACATGGCAAATGCCTCGGGTGAAAGGACCAGACAGCACAAGGAATGGGTGACAGCGGATACTTGGGCCATTATCATGGTAAGGTGATTCCCCCCCCCCCCCCCCCCCCTCAAACTGTGAGTTGCAATGGAATAGAATAGCTAGTGCCGTCAGCATGCCATGTTTGATTTGCCCTAACGAGTCCATAGCTGAGGCGTTATTCATATCATTTAGTTGTTGCATATGCATGTGTGTTTTGTTGATCGTTTTTCCCTCTAAGAGGGAAGGGATGGGCGGGTGGGTGGGTGGAGAGTTAAAGGTTATCTCTCTATAGAACTGAAATTACATTTTGACCTGACATTTTCATGTGTATGTCTTTGTATTGCTTAACATGATTTTACAGTCGTCATGTGGCGTTTGGAATCGGCTTGACTTAAAAAAAAAAAAAAGACTTTACCGGCTATGAAAAATGTATTGGCACAAAAAGGAAGAACTGGGTTGCTTCTGAATTCTGGTTTTTTTTTTTTTTTTTTTTTTTTTTTTTTTTTTTTTTTTTTTTTTTTTTTGCATTTATAAATGAATGACTGAAGTCGCGAAACCAGATTAAAAACGCCTTTTTTAATGGTCGAGTTTAGTCTAGTGCGGTTGAATTAACTGTTGTACTATAGTGCAACTGATTTAACTGTTGAACTTTAATAAACTTAAAAAAAAAAGTCTTTTATCTTATTGCATTTGAGTACAGTTTCAGTTTATTTTCTCAGTTTTGTTCGCTAAATCAAAAAAAAAAAAAAAAATTTTCTGTTCGCACGTCTGCCAACATTTCAGCTATTTCTCAAGTTTATAGCAGCTTCAGTTTGAATTCTATTCCATTCTAGTTTAGTTTCGGTTCATGTTCAATTCCCAGATTTAGGTTACGTTGTACATGTATTTTCCCCGTATATCTAATGGATAAGTCTCAAACCTAACCCAGATGTGGAAGACACATTACAGTCCACCATTACAGACGAGATGCGGAAGACACATTATAAAGTTCACCATTACAGACGAGATGCGGAAGACACATTACAGTCCACCATTACAGACGAGATGTGGAAGACACATTACAGTCCACCATTACAGACGAGATGTGGAAGACACATTACAGTCCACCATTACAGACGAGGTGTGGAAGACACATTACAGTCCACCATTACAGACGAGATGTGGAAGACACATTACAGTCCACCATTGCAGACGAGATGTGGAAGACAGGTTACAGTCCACCATTGCAGACGAGATGTGGGAAGACACATTACAGTCCACCATTACAGACGAGATGTGGAAGACACGTTACAGTCCACCATTACAGACGAGATGTGGAAGACACATTACAGTCTACCACTCCAAACGAGATGTGGAAGACGCATTACAGTCCATCACTACAGACGAGATATGGAAGACACAACACAGTCCACCATTACAGACGAGATGTGGAAGACGCATTACAGTCCACCATTACAGACGAGATGTGGAAGACACATTACAGAGTCCACCATTACAGACGATAAACCATTTCTGGATATCTGCAAAATGAATCTGAGCTCTGGTTTCTTTTTGGTTTTACTACCGTGTAAATCGCTTCTTTGGAGTGCACGCAGATCGCGTGAGAGGGATCCAATCTCTTGTATGTGCCGCTGGTTATTAAAGAAAGAAGGAGAAGAAGAAGAGAAGACGAAAAAGTAGAAGAAGGAAGAGGAGGAGGAGGAGGAGGAGGAGAGAGAGAAGAAGAAGAAGAAGAAGAAGGAGGAGGAGGAGGAGGAGGAGGAGGAGAGAGGAGAAGAAGAAGAAGAAGAAGAAGAAGAAGAAGAAAGTGATAGAAATCGCTTGATCGCTTGAGTAACTGGAGCATGCGTGTCTAGAAGTAGTAGTAGTTATTTTACGTAGACGTGGTCTAATGACCTTTGGCAGGAATAACTATAACAGCTTGAGTGGCACTCAACTTCGTGTATGAGAGAGAGAGAGAGAGAGAGAGAGAGAGAGACTGTTTATTTACTAATAAGCCTTGACCGCTAATAAAGGGGAATGAATGAATATACAAAAGTACAAAAAAGCAGAAAACCAAACCAAACAAATCAAGAGGTGTACCAATCATAAATGCGGCAGGGCGAGTACTATCAATATGTGTTTCATATCATGATACAACTATTTCTCTAAGCTCAATTGCCTTGTATGAAAACAATGAGACATTTCGAACGTCTTCAGCAGAAGATGAAGACGTCAATAAGACCACATCAAAAAAAAAAAAAAAGGAAGATTGGATATAATATTTCATGCTTGATTAATTTATCCCGACCGTTCCTAAGAGTAGGGCAACAGAGAACAAAGTGCAACTCATTCTCCTGATAATTTTTGCAGAATGGACAGAGTAAAATATTGTTATTACAGGTTTTGTATTTCTTATGATGGACAGCGATTTCTGAAATATCAAGTCTGAATTTCATTGTAATGAACTGTCAATGACAATGAAGAGGAACTCGCCGACATGGTGAACTGCTTGGGCTGCCCTGAGAGAGGGATGGTAGAGGGGAAGGTGAGGGACCGGTAAACGTATGCATAGGAGCCTCGGCTGCTGCCAAGAATGCTTCTTGCAGAATCACAGTGGTTTTTTTTACTTACTCTCCACGTGGAGAGAGAGAGAGAGAGAGAGAGAGAGAGAGAGAGAGAGAGAGAGAGAGAGAGAGAGAGAGAGAGAGAGAGAGAGAGAGAGAGAGAGAGAGAGAGAGAGAGAGAGAGAGAGAGAGAGAGAGGGGGGGGGGGGGGGGTCTTATTTGGAGATTGCATGGCTGAGTGGTGGGAACAAACCCAACTATGCCACAAAGCATTTAGCTCAAAGAACGTGAAGTGAAAACCATATA
>JADBJO010005895.1:128764-131264 GCA_016801955.1 Conus betulinus
CTTCTTCTTCTTCTTTCTTCTGTTAATTCTTTCTACCCATCTCCTGCCACGATGCCGCATCTTGAGTCTCAGGTTCTAAGCCAAACACAGCCACATCCCGTTTTTCATCCTGAAGCATTTTCAGCAAGCGGGCAATCAGTATCGGACCATCATGTAGCAACCCAACAGAAAAAGGCTCTGTGTTGCTGCCAAACTATTAGCCTTCGTTCACGCAGGTCTGATTCGCGTTGCAGAAAACAACCTGGTAAAGTTTCTTGCTGACGACAATGATTCCTTTGTAATTCGATCGTTAGACCCTGTATGCTTGTGGGAAGGATGGCGCAGTGTGTGTAACGACAGAAATCCCTCGATGCAACGATGTAGGAAGGATGGTTTATTATGTGTAACGACAGTCTCAAGGAATCCTTCGATACTGAACGATGTAGGAAGGATAGGTAGTATGTGTGGGAACGACAGTCTCAAGGAATCCCTCGATGCTGAACGATGTAGGAAGGATAGTGTAGTATGTGTAACGACGGTCTCAAGGAATCCCTCGATGCTGAACGATGTTAGGAAGGATGGTGCAGTGTGTGTGACGACAGTCTCAAGGAATCCCCTCGATGCTGAACGATGTAGGGAAGGATAGTGTAGTATGTGTAACGACAGTCTCGTGAACGCTGTAGGAAGGATGGTTGCAGTGTGTGTGACGACAGTCTCAAGGATGCTGAACGATGTGAAGGATAGTAGTATGTGTAACGACAGTCCAAAGGAATCCCTCGATGCTGAACGATGTAGGAAGGATGGTGCAGTGTGTGTAACGACGGTCCTCAAGGAATCCCTCGATGCTGAAGCATGGCTGACCTCCTCACGAAGGCGTGGACGTCGGACGGTAATTCAAGTTCAGGTCATCATGAGAGCAGGACATGATTTTGTTTTTTAGATCCACGTGGACGAAGATGATGAATGATGACATCGTGAGAAATTCCATTCTCAGCAGAGACTGCAATCGCAAAGCAACCACTCTGTTTCCTTTCGTTGCATATTTAGATATCACGTATAAGCGATTAAGTATGGTAAAGATAAATCAGGGTAACATAAATCTGCTCAGACCAGTTTAAAGTGTGATATGGGCGTATCGAAATATACTGCATGGCGAGACGTCACGACCTCCAGGCTGGGAGTCTGCGATGCTAAACCCTTTGCCAGGATGGCTGATTAAGACAGGCCATAAACTGACATTTCTGGTAGTGAACTTCTTGTTTTGCTCCTGTTTCTGGTGGACTAAAGTGGCACACAGTGCATTACGTGGCATACCAGTCGTGCGGCCTGGCTGTTTGGCCTCTCGGAGGTAGTACTACGTTGTGAGGTGATACTAAGGGCAGGCTGCACGCGTTCTTCTCACTCTTTCGCTACCTCTCCTGGTTTGAGGAAGTGTTGGCCTTTTGTTCACGTGATGGCATTGTAGACGGCAACCAATAAGACAGGCATCCGTTGGCTTTGGCATGATATATTGGAGGCTAGCTGTTTTCGAACCGGTGAGGATCTCGCCCCGTAGTATGTCAAAGGTTTGTGATCAATTCTCTCCACTGAAGTGTGACAGTATTATCACGAGGGCTTGATGGCTAGCGCCTGTACATTGTGTTTTCAGCATGCACCAGGTCTCAAAATACCTAACGCCATCAACGTGATCAAGTTCGAGATCAATTCTTTCAACTATCTTAGCGGTTGCGTGACATCGCTTCGCAGAATTGACTGGGATGTATGAAGCGTACAGTCGAAAGCTTGCACATCCTTTGGCGCATGATAAACATACGCTCAAAATGAATGTGGACAAACATCAAGACTATGAAATGTTTTCCATTATCTTCTTGCTGTCTGGCAGTGAGTCACTCAAGTCATGAAGTTTTAACTTTCTTGTATTTTGTTTGGCAGGCAATCCTAGCGACACAACAATCATACGTGTCAGAATCGACACAGCTTCCCGTCACATTTGTCTTAGGGGCTTCAGGCTAGACTAACCTCTTCCCATAAACGCACCTGACCTTTTCTCTCCACCTCTGGATCGCAGCTTCCTTATCGCCCATCCCCACCCTCGCCCAGCCAATCCAGACGGCACGTATTGCAATGCAGTTACGTGGGATGTCTACCTCGAACATCTCTGATGACGCAGATGAACGAACAGGATGAAATAGAGCAGATGACAGACGGGAGTATGAAACTGGAGAAATACTCTCTCTCTCTCTCCTCTCTCTCTCTCTCTCTCTCTCTCTCTCTCTCTCTCTCTCTCTCTCTGTGTGTGTGTGTGTGTGTGTGTGTGTGTGTGTGTGTGTGTGTGTGTGTGTGTGTGTGTGTGTGTGTGTGTGTGTGTGCTCGTGCACACATGTGTGTGTGAGGACGTGCTGGCTGCGTTCTTCTGTGCATGTGTGTGTGTGTGTGTGTGTGTGTGTGTGTGTGTGTGTGTGTGTGTGTGTGTGTTTGTGTGTGTGTGTGTGTGTACCTGTATGCGTGCGAGCGCGCGCAT
>JADBJO010005895.1:138764-146264 GCA_016801955.1 Conus betulinus
CAAGTTATTGATTGATTCATCATTCACCCCCTGAACTATTGATGCTCCTTTTCTTCCTGGAGGCTTTTCCCGCCCTCAATTCTTCCATGAATGAATCGTCTGTTTTCCTTGTTTGTCTGGGCAATCCATCCACTCACCCACCCATTCACCGACCCACCAACCCATTCCCCTTCCATCTACTCCTCCTTCCATCCATCCACCCATTGATCCATCCATCCACCCACCCCGCCCCTTACCCATCCATTTATCCTTCCATCCATCCATCCATCCAGCCAGCCAGCCAGCCAGCCAGCCGCCCCAACCCCACCCTACCCACCCCATCCATCCATCCCGTCCATCCATACATCCGTTCTTTTTGCCACCAGACCCCAACGTCGCAAGCCACAGAAATCAAACCCGTAGTTTTCCTGTCACGTTCTTGTGGCTTTTGTCAACAATTCTCGCCCGGCGTCCGCTCTCCGCCCTCCGCCTCCTGCCCCCCCCCCCCCCCCCCCCCCCCCCCGTGCCCCACCAACCCTCTCGCTTTATGCCTCTGCCTTCCGCTCCCCACCCCTTTGTTCCCTCCTCCCTCCCCCCCCCCCCCCCATCCCTCCTCACCACCAGATTTCACCGTTTCTTCCCCGTCTGAAACAGTGTCGTTGTTGGATGCTACCACAGACTGATAGCAGCAGTGGCGTATGGCATAGCAGTAACGATCTCTACAATGTCACACACATCGACTGGTACACCTAGAGCAGCGGTCGTGCTTAGAGTTTGTGTGCTCGCGAGCGTGCACGCATACATACACAATAACGCACGAATAACATGCACGGACACAACGCACACACACACACACACACACACACACACACACACACACACACACACACACACACACACACACACACACACACATTAAATGTGCATACAATGTGCATACAAAGTGCAAACAATCATGCAGTTTCAAATTTTCAATGACATTCAATCAGGTTTAATAAAGAAAAAAAATGTTTAAATCGTTATTTCGGCACTGGTTGTTGTTTTGTCGTCGTCGTCGTCGTCGTCGTCGTCATCGTCCGTCGTTGTTGTTGTTGTTGTTGTTGTCGTCGTCATCGTTGTTTTTTTGTTTTTTGTTGTTGTTGTTGTTGTTGTTGTTGTTCTTTCTTGTTCTTCTTCTTCTTCTTCTTCTTCTTCTTCTTCTTCTTCTTCTTCTTCTTCTTCTTCTTCTTCTTCTTCTTCTTCTTCTTGCCTTTTTTCCTTCCCAAACCATTTCCTCTAACGGTACTGCTTGCAGTGAATCTCAGATACTAATCCATACACCATGACACCCCGTGTCATCCTGATGCATTTTCAGCAAGGGAGCAATCAGTATCGGACCATCATATGGCAACCCAACAGAAAAGGTTCTGTGTTGCTAGCTGCCAAATCATTCCAGCGTTCATTCACGCCCTTTCTGATTCAATGTATGCCGGAAAAAAAACACGTAAATTTTCTTGCTGTGCTGACGACCATGATTCCATAGTCAACAGATCGTGCCGAAGACCCTCTATGTATGTTGAAAGGATACTATAGTATGTGTGCCGACAGCCTGAATGAATCCCTTGATGCGGAACACATTGACACTACCTCCTCACATGCGTGGACTTGGAGAGGGAATTCAAATTGTGAATGACCTGTACAATGTCAAACACATCGACTGGTATACCTAGAGCAGCAGTACTGCTCAGAGTTTGTGCTCGCGAGCACGCATGCATACATACACAATTACGCACGGATGCACTCTCACACACACACACACACACACACACACACACACACACACACACACACACACACACACACACACACACACACACGCGCGCACACCAAAAACTACTACAGGAGCAGATAAACAACGATTCCAATACAAACAGCGATTAACAGTCTTTATTATATCACGCCAATCCCAACTGATGTGTGTCCTGTTGGTTGCCATCCACTGCTCAATGCCAACACTTCCTTAAACAGGGAAGGGCGAGGGAGAGAATGAGAAGAAGAACGTGTGCAGCCTGTGTATGCTTAGTATCACCTCACAACATACCTCTGAGAGGTCAAACAGCCAGGCGTACACAACTGCTATGGCAGCAAATGCATTGTGTGCCAGGCTGGTCTGCCTGATACCAGACTAAACCAACCAGTTCACTATGGGAGTTGCCAAAATATACGGAAGTTGAAACCTGGTTCATCTGGTACACTGCTTAAAACACCTCCGTGCATGCATCCATATATAAAAAACATACATACATACAGAAAGACAGAAAGACAGAACAGAAACAGACAGACTGACAGACAGACAGACAGACAGATACCTATGCATGCGTGCACGCATACTTGCATACATGCAAAGAAACGCCGACACATATATTTATGTGCTGTTTTTTAAGGGGAAAAAAGGGGGAAGAGAATAATAATAATTTAAAAAAAATGGCAAAGAAACCCACCATCTGCGCAGAGGGCGAATCATTTGATTTTGTTCAGCAGCAGATTCTAGCTTCGAAACATTCCACATTCCAGAAGACTTCTCCGCCGTTTTCCCGTCACGTTTTTCAGAGGCTTCAATCAAGCCTGTCGCTAGTACAGCCCCCCCCCTCCCCTCCCATACTCCTTCCATCTTTAACACTACCTCCCCCCCCACCCCCCCTCTCAGTGCTATCCCCACCTTCTCCGGCCAACTGGTAAATATGTCCGAGCTCCTGTGGAATAGCTACACCCAGCATCATCTGTGTGGCCCAGACCACATCTCAGGGAGAGATGAGGGTAGGGGAAGTAAGAGTAGGTGAAATGTCAAATTGAGGGATACGCTGTGTGTTGAACGTGTATGCGCACGTATATGCGCACTGTGTGTGTGTGTGTGTGTGTGTGTGTGTGTGTGTGTGTGTGTGTGTGTGTGTGTGTGTGTGTGTGTGTGTGTGTGTGTGTGTGTGTGTGTGTGTGTGTGTGTGTGTGTGTGTGTGAGAGAGAGAGAGAGAGAGAGAGAGAGAGAGAGAGAGAGAAAGAGAGAGAGAGAGAACTAGAATGGCTGTGACGTGTCTAGCATGTAGTCCGAGCCTTAGTATGCTTAACACCTCTCTCATTCAATCACTATAACGGCTAACATAAACTGGGCGGCGGCGGCACTGAGTCTCTAATACTTCCCCTTCGGTACATAGCCTGCTCATAGTTAATCATGTATATACTGCCTACTCATTGGCAGAAGAAACTGGGCACCACACGGATCTAGACTATATTGTGGTGAATGTAGATGACGTGTGGTCCTCAGATTCATAACATTCAGGACGTGCGAGTGGCGCATACGAACCAACGCCCAATTATGGGCAGATAACCTAACTGGCATGTCTTTATACCCTAGCAAAGAAAGGGCAGAAAAATCTAACTAGAAAGGGCAGAAAAAATCTTACTAGCATGCCTTTATTGCTAGCTAAGAAAGGGCAGATAATCTAACTAGCATGTCTTTGTTCCTAGCAAAGAAAGGGCAGATAATCTAACTGGCATATCTTTATTCCTAGCAAAGAAAGGGCAGATAATCTAACTGGCATGTCTTTAAGCCTGTCAAAGAAAGGGCAGATAACCTAACGAGCATGTCTTTATTCCTAGCAAAGAAAGGGCAGATAACCTAAGTAGCATGTCTTTATTACTGGCTAAGAAAAAACAAGGGAGTAAACCGAGACAGAAACTCTGGAATTCCGTCCTTGAGCTGGCTTGTTAACCAGTTGCACCATCCTACCCCCCCCCCCCCCCCCCCCCCCCCACCCCCCCCCCCAATCCAGCTGACATCGAAATATTACATTTTGCCTCCCATTTGATTCCAGGGCTGCATGGATGGATGGATTGATTGTGGTGTTTGGGCCGCACATGGTCTGCATACATTCGCCATTCCAGGATTCTAGGGTACTACCAACAAGCAAGTTCAGTCGTGGGGGGCAAATGGTGATGTAAGATGGCATTGGAACCTGCGAGCCATTGACCTGCACCTAGGCTGCCAAGGCAAAATGGTTTCCCCTTTCTCTTTCTGCAAAGGCAGGGACATTATTTAGCATCACTGTAATTCTTCTTCTTCGTCAGCGTTCCAGCATCTGGTAGCGTGTGAACTCGTTTTACCCTGTTGGGATACTCACACTATACTCGAGAGTATAGTCAGTTCACTCCGACTTCGTTGAGCGCAGAAATTTGTGGGAAGAGGTTGTGGGAAAAGATAGATAAAAGATATGGTAGACAGAAAGGACAGTTGACGATAGTACAGCAAAGGAGGAGACAGAGTTACTGAGAGCGAAAGGAAAAGTGGACGTTACTATCTCAGAACGTCCGAAAGGAGGGGAAACTATTTGTACAAAAGAGCCCCTGGTATCCCCATTGGGGATCACTGTAACAGAAGAGAGCTGTCTTTGCCGTTCAAATGACCTTCTCAGAAATCTGACCCACCTCTTCCCCCAGCAGCTAAAACAAAACAAAACAAAACAAAACAAACAAAAAAAACGCCACCCTTGCACTTGTCAAAGTATGTCCGCCACGTCTTTGGAGAGATGGAATTGTCATCAACAATGACGTATTGCAGAAATCAATAGCACTGATTTCCTGTCACGCTGGTTTCAGAGCCATTAATCTAGAATAACCCCCTCTCATACCCGCGCTTCATCTTTCTCCTCCTCTGGACTCCAGCCCCCTGACCCCAATCCCCATGTCCACCCACTCAATCCAGTCAGTAGTAGTTCAGTAGTAGTGGGTGATACAGCTGACGCAAATGAACGATCAGCATTAGATGTAAGTGACGCAAATAAAACGAGAAATCAGCATTAGATGGGGTAGGTGGACAGACGTTAAATATAAAACTCGAAGAAATTCACACACACACACACACACACACACACACACACACACACACACACACACACACACACACACACACACACACACAGAAACAACTAAACTTCGCGCACGTTTGCATCTATATCTATATGTTTGCGGCACATCTTTTTGCATGTTAATATGTGTGTGTGTGTGTGTGTGTGTGTGTGTGTGTGTGTGTGTGTGTGTGTGTGTGTGTGTGTGTGTGTGTGTGTGTGTGTGTGTGTGTGTGTGTGTGTGTGTGTGTGTGTGTGTGTGTGTGTGTGTGTGTGTGTGTGTGTGTGTGTGTGTGTGTGTGTGTCCTATCTATCATCATCAGTTTAGGTGTTGTTACAGCTTCATAACTGCTACAAATGTATTTTCTACTATTATTGATACAATCATTATTCATTACAATATTTCGGACATTCCAACTCAGCACTTTTCTAGCCTCCTATAGTATCATTATCATTATTATATGGTTACAATCAGGTTTAGTTTCAAACTATTGATATACATATGATAATTATAAATATACCTATTAGGTTCCATCCTTGCCATAATTTGTACCCTTCTTTCCCTCTTTGTTCTTCCTGTCCTCCCCATACCCCTCATCCTTTTTCTTCTTCCTTTCCCTTAGTATTAGTAATGGCACTACTATTATCATTACTGTTATTAATATCATTATCATTCTTTCTTAATATATGTCAGTATTATACTTTTATTAGTAGTGCTATTATCGTTACTATTGTTATTATTATGTTGCAGGGTTTGTATTATATTATTATGTTGCATTATCATCATTGCTATCAAGACCATTGTTAGTATTGACATTACCATCATTACCCTTAACATCATCATCGTCATCGCCACTAAGGCTGTTGCTACGGCAACCATGCTGTTTGACAATCCTCTAACCTCCGTTTTCATACTACAACGACTACTGCCATATCATCACCAAAAGTGGTAGTAATCTTCTGTATGTTTTCCTTATTTTGATCATCATTGTTATCATCATTATCATTATTCCTATCAGGATTACTATCATCGTCAGCACTACCTCGACTCACACGTTGTCTCCTCCCTGGCAGCCTCGTTTTCATTCAACGCTCATCTTGCGCGCCGAATTGGTAAGATACGTCATTGCTCGTTCATTTTCGTTGTCCTGAGTGTTGTGTATCTTGCTTAAAGAAGACCTAGGAGGTTTAGTTTTGTGATTCGTTTGTCAGCATTTATTTTTTTTTTTTAGTTTTGTTGTTTTTTTATCAATACTTTTTCAAATTTGTTCAGATTTCCGCCTGCAGTCGCCTCACTTTGCAACTAGATCATGTCATGAGGTTTCTCTGTTTTTTTTTTTTGATGATGAGAGCATCAAAAAGACTTAACTGCCAATATTTTCAGCGAATATATGCACTGAGTGTGGGAAATGAGCACTGGTGACAGGAGTCCTCTGCACGTGTTGTGATGTGAAGGAAGGAATTGGAAACTCTCATGCTTTTGGATTTTTTTTTTTTTCCCCATTTTCATAGGGTAAGAAAATATATAAACTCAGTGGAACGTTTGTAGTGACAATAAACCTGTCTAACATACACACACACAGTTGATAGTACTTTACACAAGAAAGAAGGACGAAAGTTTGTGTAAAGGGCAGCAAATAATATCTAATCCTTTCTTTTACACTGGCGTCGATAATAAAGGGGAACTGCATTCTTCAAACGATCTCATAAAGCGAGTTCATGGTTAACGTAGGATAGTATAGGCCTCGGGTTCATGGTTAACGTAGGATAGTACAAGACTCAGCTTCAGTACATCTGGTCTTCATTCCTACACTACCCTGTATTCGGACAATATATTTTGCTTAGATTCAAATGGTCATTCAAGAGAAAACCACAGATGTACATCTCCTACACGCGTGTATGGAAAACCTACAGAGGGATCTGTTGACGAGAGTGGAGCTGGTGGTTTTCAGCTGCCTTCTTTGTTGCCGAAGATCAGAAAAAGCGTCAAACTAGCGGTTGAACGGTGCCCTAGACACAACGGATCTTTAAAAGTTCAGTGTCCCTCAGGCTTTGGGGTTTTAATGGTTAGCCTAACTGGTAAGAAACAATAAACACAAAGAGAAAAACAGGAAGGAAGGAATGTAGATAAATGAAATGCAACGGATGAAAAAAGGAAAAAGAAGAAAAGAAGGCTGGCTTTTATTTTTTATGTTTTTTTTTTTTTTTTTTTGCACAGCACAAAGTTCAGTGTCTTGCATTAAAAAACATCGATTCTTTGTTTTAAGCAAATATGTGCAGTGGATCAGCATTGTTCGATTTATTCCTTTAATTGTAAGTGATGGTCAATGTTAAAACTGTCTGCCTACCATTCTCTCTCTCTCTCTCTCTCTCTCTCTCTCTCTCTCTCTCTCTCTCTCTCTCTCTCTCTCTCTCTCTGTCTCTCTGTCTGTCTCTCTCTCTCTCATTGGAACTTCTCTTTTCAAAAAAGAAAAACATTTCCATTAGAGGACACTTGGATACACATATATGAACACGAACACACACACACACACACACACACACACACACACACACACACACACACACACACACACACGCACACACGCACGCACGCATACATTTACACACACACACACATACACACACACACACACACACACAC
>JADBJO010005895.1:168764-181264 GCA_016801955.1 Conus betulinus
CAGATAAACGTGGGAACAAGGTTCTGAAGAAGACCACAACGATAAGGTAAATACCTGAGCAAAAGAAAGTTCCGTTACCGAATGGTTGTAGGGGCAGTGAATTGTTAGAGTTTCTGCCGGGTTTATGACGCAGCCTGAAGGAAGGCGGGCGCGCATCCTTCTCCTTCAGATGCCTTAACATTCCCTGGCTTGAATCAGGTAACCAGAGTTTTCAGGCTGAAAATCGACCTACGAGTGATTCCAACTCACAAAGGTCAGCGCCGTGTGCAACACGTTAACCAGTTGACTAAGCAGCTCCGTCTGAGTACGGGCCCCTCATGATACGAAATCACCTGAATGCATCACCTGAATGCAGCCAATGACACACCATCGTGTCGTCTAATCCATCATGCAAATCGGGCGACGTACGCAGGCCATCCTTAGGGTTGATTACTGTGTAGACAACACATGCTTTGTGTTGTTTTGTAGACATGTGTGTGTCCTTAGTTAATGT
Organism: Conus betulinus; assembly: GCA_016801955.1. Taxonomy (NCBI): domain Eukaryota; kingdom Metazoa; phylum Mollusca; class Gastropoda; order Neogastropoda; family Conidae; genus Conus; species Conus betulinus. The sequence continues at coordinate 169,258 of JADBJO010005895.1, forward strand.
TCGTGCCTCTCAATGTAACAACTTTTCTTTATTTACTAATAAGTCAGCTTAATCAGGCATAAGCAGAAACTGGATCAGTGGCAGAATATTAATAAGAAAAAGTTGATTAACTGAATGGGTGAAACTAAAGCTAAACCATACTGTGCGTCTCTGATGCTGACTTATCTGTAATTGCGGGTACTAGTTTTAGCCGAACATGGCAGAAAAAAAAACCTGCGTAGACTTCATCCAGCCACCTCCTGCATGAAAATGTCCCGATACAGTAAAAAAAAAAACCTGCCACACTGCATGCCAGGTCTCTCAATATTTTCAAGACGGCAAAACTGACATTCTCTCACGCATTGTGATCAGTTGCAGGTTTTATTTCAGGCAGCGCTGAAAGTAGACGATACCCACGGGGGAAAAAAAATCCGAAACGAATGCAACATATGAAATAAGACTTTATGCATTTTACGTCGCAAAAAAAAAAAAAATGTCATATTTTGTTATCTCTAAGTTTCCTGATAACGCTGAGATAAAAAGTCGGCCCCTGTCAGGGAAAGGGGAAGAAGGACAGCAAATGTCTACCGGAAGTAGGTCACCCCGAGACCGGAAGCCCTTTTTACCAAAGATATTTGACTTAATGTACACCAAAGGCAGCCATCTAAGTACAGTCTTACCCACCATCCTTTCCCCCTTTCATACGTTTTCATGTGACATCCCCCTTCCATCATTCTTCCACCTCCTCCACCCCATCCTGTAGGACAATGCCCCAGCTGTCTTGCAGTGTGTGTGTGTGTGTGTTGATTCTGGACGTGGCTTCCAAGGCTGTCATCAAGACGGCGGACTCCTGCATTTTCAATGCCTCAAATTTTCAAGACGCTCACAAAGTCTCCGTGCTCCCTCTGTCTCTCTCTGTCTCTGTCTCTCTCTCTCTCTCTCTCTCTCTCTCTCGCGCGCGCGCGCGCGCAAGTTGTGCCGTCCACGATTTATCCTTCGCGCGCGCGCACACACACACACACACACACACACACACGCACACACATGCGCGCACACACACACCTCCCATCCAGCCCCACACGCACGCACACACACACACACACACACACACACACACACACACACACACACACACACACACACGCACGCACGCACGCACGCACACACACACACACACACACACACACACACACACACACGCACGCACGCACGCACGCACGCACACACACACACACACACACACACACACACACACACACACACACACACACACAGACGCACACACACACACACAGACACACACGCACGCAGGCACACACACACACACACTCGCACACGCATGCACACACACACACACACGCACGCACGCACGCACGCACGCACGCACGCACGCACGCACGCACGCACGCACACACACACACACACACACACACACACACACACACACACACACACACACACACACACACACCGTGCTCAGCTCTCTTCCTGATCATTTTAAGATGTCTTATCTCCCCCGAGTCAAAGACGAGACATCCGTTTCCATGGCAGCCAATACATTAACCTTCATCTGTCTGTCTGTTAGAGCCCCATACCTTGGTTTTGTGTAGTTGGACTTACTGTGATGAGGTCATGGATCTGTGTGGTATAAACTGTCAGGCAGCGATTGTTTCAAAGATGAATATCGTTATCTGTAATAGCAGAACTGTAAACGAAGATCTAAACAGAGGAGATGATTATGTTTCAGACGTGGGTTCCTTGTTTGTCCCTGTTTGGGAATTTTTCGCTTTTTTCATCATCTTTTTTTTTTTTCAGGTTTGGCTTACGGCTGTGTCAGACCAGTTGACATGGGCTAGAACACCAAGGCTACATCAAAGTGCTGTTATGCCCTGCATAGTTATGCAGCTCCTAACATAGCACCATCAGTCTTCAGAATCCCTCGAAGTCGGAGTGTGGCTGCCCACGTGGCGAGGTAATCAAAAACGGTCACACACGTGATGTTCTCATCCCCAGCTGATGCATTTGTACCGTAGCGTTCAAGTGCTTCGGCTGTTAGGATGATTCCTGAAATCTTTTAGCCAGGGTACGACAACAATAACATCATCATCATCATCATCTCTTTTTTCATCATTTTTTCATTCTGGCTTCCTACAGTGCCAGTCCCCATCAACTCGCCAAGACTGGCGACCTGGACAAAAACTCACCAAAGGACCAGCCGCCGTGGCGAAATGGTTAGCGTCACAGACTCCCGGCTGGGAGGTCGTGGGTTCGATCTCCATCAGAGCCTTGTGTGATTTTTTTTTTTTGCCCCGACCGGACCTTCTCCAGAGTTGAGTTTACTACGGGCTCAGTTGGGACCACACAGTTGGATTTCATCCACTTAATGGATGCGTCTCTGAGAGTGCTGCTTAAATTTCCTGACCAAACACTGCAGGTGTCTGTATGTCTCGGGCCTGGTTGACGCGGGATACATCTTAAATGTAAGCGTAGCTTGTAGCCCTGCCATGTAGTCTCAGACCGGAATGGAAATTCTGTAGCATCATCTTCATCATTCTCATCGATCAGCATCGAAAGTATCAAATTATGTGGCCTTCATGCCTTACTCTCTCTAAAAAAAAAGTGATAAAACAAAATAAAAATGAAATGAAACAAAACTAAAAATAGAACTAAAACAAATGCTTCTGATGAGAATCGAACCCACGATCTACCAGCTGCGACGCTTACCACTGAGCCCTGGTGGCTGGTGACTTTCCTTCTTTGTTTCTTGGGAATTTCTCTTGTTTGTTTTCAAGGAATTGTCACTGCTTGCTTTCTTTCTTTTTTTCTTTCTTTTTTTTTTTTTTTTTTTTTTTGAAAGTCTCCCTTTTAGTTCCTAGGAAAGTTTTCTTACTCGGGATATTCCTTGACGTTAGGAAAGTTTCCTTCTTTGGGAAGGTTTCTGTGTTGGGGGGGGGGGGGGGGGGGGAGACAGGAGGATAGGGTACAGTTAGGTAATTTCCCTTATTTGTCACCTTTTGGGAAGTTCCTTCGTTTTTCTTCCAGTATAGTATATTTCCTTGTCTGCTGATAGGGGAGAAGATTTTGTTTGTTCTTTCTCGCTTTTTGGGGACGTTTGTTTGTTTGTTTGAAAGAAGTTTCTGTTCTTGCAGCCCGGATTTCATAGAGTGTAAAAGAGTTCAGGGCAGAAACCCTTGATTCAGATCGGCTTCTTCTCTTGAAACTTTTCTTCGAGTTGTGTTTCTTTCTATGAACTCAGCAACGAAGACAGGGACGTCAGTAATCAAGGTTTCTAGTCTCGGTAAATATTATCGACCACTCATATCGGGAGCTCATAGAAACTCGGCGTTGTAGGTCACAGTTGAAAGCTGAAACTTTCAGATAGAAACGTATTCGCGACGCTTAGGCGATAGGTGGGGAGGGATAGTTGACACGTCAATATTTCATCGCAGTATGCATTCATAGTGCAGAACACACACACACACACACACACACACACACACACACACACACACACACGCACGCTTGCGCGCGCGCGCGCGCGCACGCACGCTTGCACGCATGTACGCATACACGCAAGCATGCACGCAGCACACACACACACACACACACACACACACACACACACACACACACACACACACACACACTCAAACTCAAACCACACACGGGCACATGCTCAACATATGCCCACGCACGCACGTGCGCGCCCCCCCCCCCCCCCCCCCTCCCCCCCCCCCCCCCCCCACACACACACACAGAGCTATAAAGGGATGTCCAATTTCCCCAAGTAAAATTCATTGTAGCAAAAGTCCTCCAAAACCGAGGAGGATTGCAGTTACCTTTGCTGAGCAAACAACGGGTCACATTCAGGCTCTTGGAGGGGGACCAGTCCATTGCGGGGAATTGCGGGGCAAGGGAGGGGGGGGGGGGGGGGGGGGGGGGGGGGGGGGGGGGGGGGGTGTAAAGTGTGATGTGGGGGCGTAAGGAGAAAGAGGTGGAACTGGATGAGAGATAGTGGGGACAGGAGGTGGGGCCAGGGGGTGGGGGGATGGGGAGGGGGCAGTTGAAAATTGTATTCAATGCTCCTCTCTTCCCGTTTTTTTTTTTTTTTTTTTTTTTTGCCCGTTGATGCAATGACTGGACGGTTTGGTGGTCATTCATTCATTCATTCTTTCATTCTTTCTTTCTTTTTCTTTCTTTAATTAATTAATTAATTAGTGCATTCTTCCTCTACGGAGCCTTGTTCATTTGTGAATAATTCCCATCGAAGGTTCAAAGGAGTGACATTCAAGAGCCTTATAGTCATACGAGCAAACCTGTGAAATGTACACAGAGTGCAGGCCATTATAACAGGACGGAAAACAATGCCTCTCCCCCCTTCTTCCGCCCGCCTCAACTTGACCTGAACAGACCCAGGTAACCATAGGCTTGGAGAGAGAGAGAGAGAGAGAGAGAGAGAGAGAGAGAGAGAGAGAGAGAGAGAGACAGAGAGAGAGAGAGAGAGACAGAGAGAGAGAGAGAGAGAGAGAGAGAGAGAGAGGGGGGAGGGGAGAAAATAAGAGGGGGGGGTAGTGAGGGGGCAGAGAGGGGTTCTGAAGCCGCAAAACGTCCTATCCAACGAATGGTTCCACTCACCAATGGGTCATCATCTTCACGGCTGAATTGTCTACCCATTCAACTATGGGCCTCTCCATCATACCAGTCCCTGTTTGATCAAAGATATAGATAGGTTGAGCGGTTTCATTCATTGATTCAAACGCCCCGTCCGTTTGTTCATTCATCCGTTCATTTTTTTTTTCGGGTACATGAAATTTCTATTTCAGTATCCTTCCAGTCTAAGCTTGCCTGTGGTGTGATTGAGTACTTCCTTTTTTTTTTTTTCGTACGACGAGATTAATCTTTCTCTCGCTTCCGTCGGTTTTTTTTTTTTTTTTTTTTGGCTTTCTTTTTTTTTTATATACAGAACGATAACACAAAACATCCTGAATCAATTCCGAGCAAACCTGGCAGAAGGATGGGATGTGGTCCAAAGATAAAGCCATTTACTTTTTTTTTAGTGCAGATTTGTGATGGGGATCGATCTGAACAGGCAGACCAAAATCAAAAAGCAGATCTATGCACGTTGCCATTACAGTTGGTAGCATATATATGAAGTGGTAACTTATCATAGAATTTAAAAAAAAAAAAAACTTTGTATATTGTTGCATTTGTCATATCCTGTTCAAAAGAAATGCATGGAACGTAGCTCTTTCAGCCCATGCCTGTGGTAGCTTTCCCTGACGGGTTATTGTTGTTTATTTGTTTGTTTGTTTGTTTGTTTGTTTGTTTGTTTGTTTGTTTGTTTTTGTTCAGGATTTGTTTTTGACTTTGGCAGAAGCAGAAGTCCGCGTGGTTCTGGGTACCCTTCTGATTCCTTCCTTTCCTCCTTCCTTCCTTCCTTCCATCATCTCTTAGTTTGTTCATTTATCCATCCACCTATTGCAGTACTGTCAATATTTATTTCTACAACCCACCAGTCTATTTTGCCTTGTGGTGACGGTGCAACTGAGTGATTTTGTTTATTCATTTATTCAATTTTTTATTCATTCATTCATTCATCATTCATTCATTCATTCATTCATTCATTCATTCATTCATTTCATTCATTCATCCATTCATTCATCCATTTTTCGTTTGTTCGTTCGTTCTTTTCGTTCATTCGTCTACTTATTTTCCTCATTTACTCTTTCGTTCATTCACATGATCGTATTTTAAGTTCCGATGTTTACCATGTCATAACCATGGACAGCTCATCACAGCATAGTCTTCCGCCTCCTACGAAAGATGCAAGACACATGGCATAGCAACAAAGCTGACGAAATCCAAAGAAATGCTGACAAGCACGGTATGAAGAACTTCTATAGTGCCTTGACAGAAGTCTGTTGATCTACATCATCAGGATCATCCCCTCTGCGATGATGGAAACACGCTGATCACTGGCAGGGAAAAAGACCTTTGACCACTAGGGCGACCACTTCAACAGCGTGCGTGCAGCATCCAGCAGTGACAAAGTGTCCACCAACGAAGAACTGAATGAACCGCAAAACCCTCTCGGAGATCCGGAAAGCGATATGTTTGTTGTCCGGTGGCAAAGCTCCTGGCTCCGTCTCCATATCAGTGAGTTATTCAAAGAAGGTCAAGCGACTCTCACTAAAAAGCATCATCATTTGTTTCTTCTTGGCCTGATGAGGCAGCCGGAGAAATCATCCAGGAGTTCGAAATTGCGTCCGTTATCCACTTGCACGAGCGCAAATGGAACACCCAGACTTGTGACAACCACTGGGCATATTCCCCCTTTCCACAGCAGACAAGACACTTCAAAATTCTGCTGAACTGACTTACAACAAACTTGAGCAATACCTTTTGCCAGAGAGCCAGTGTGGCTTCAGGAAAGACAAAGGAACCATTGATATGGATTTTCTCTGTAACACAGCTCCCAGAAAAATATCAGGAACAAAATGCCGACCTGCTCTCCACCTATGTCAACCTGTCCAGTGATTTCGATATTGTCAGTAGAGACAGCCTGTGGAAAATCATGGCCAAAATACGCATTCGTCTCTATGGTACGACAATTCCATGATGGCATATAGGCTGAATCCAATGTAAACCGTTTCCCTGTCACACATGGCATAAAGCAGGGCTGCGTTTTGGCACCCACTCACTCTGCTCAGCATCATGTTCTCTGCGATGCTGACGGACGCCTTGACAGAAGGTGATGCAGGCATTGACATCACATTCAGATCAGATGGAAATCTGTTTAACCTTAAAATGGCTCCAGGCAACCAAAACAAAAACAAAAACACAAAACAAAACAAAACAAAACAAAACAAAAAAGCTTATAGCAGACATGGTCATGGACTTTGTGTTTGCTATGACTGCTCACTCAATGCTGGCTCAGAAACTGGCGGGCAATGCAGCCTTGACAAACTTTCCAAGATGAATGAAGTGGTCCTCGTCAACTCGATGGACTAACAACACTGTGACAGACACGTGCACAATACCCCCTCTCCCTTTTTAATTCAATATGTGGGGCCATTGTTTGATGCGTGTGTGTGTTATATTATTAAATGGTAGTTTAGTAATTTTGTAAAGATAAGAATGAAGACAGGCTAAGCCAATACTTTTACTGTAGTAAAATAAAGAACTGCTATTGTCCATATGTTTTGATGGACTTGTATCATCCAGATTTTTTTTTTTGAGGTTTTTTTTTGTGTTAAGCTGCAAAAGACATCAACAAATATTGAGGAATACAGATACGTTTATTTACGTTTTTCTTGTTTGTTTTTTTTTTTTGTTTGTTGAATATGAATAAAAAATCGACAAACGTCTACTAACTTCATATATTTCTTCTTCAATATTTGACTGAAACATTTCATGTGACTTACAGTTAGCCTCAAAAAGATAGGAAATGGGCCACATCAATCAAAGCGTATTCAACCTATTTTCTTTTTTTCTTACATGGAATGCATGACAATTTACAGTAAACAAAACGACACAATGGTTGTTGCCATTTAAACTGTCGATGACATCTTCCTTCAACACTTAATGATATTGCGGTCATGGCATTTTTTCCCTCTGACTAAAAACACTTGGTCATTGTAGAGGTGAATTTCCGCAAAGAGCTCCCATAAACCTGTTTCCTGTCCCGTTCCTATCACCTCATTTGTCTTTCAGTCGGAGACAGGAAGTTACTGTCGCCGTGAGGATTTGGACCAATCAGGAACCCTGTTGCAGTCTAACTAGGTGCGAAGTTCGTCAAAACTTCAGTTCACACCTGTCGCGTTCCTTTTTGACGTGCTTAGTTAATGAGATACCGATGATGTGCTTGCAAATTGAGGTCAAAGGCCAGTGTATCTTACGGTCATTCATAACAGCGTGTAAAATATTATGTTAAATATGGATGGAACAATTTATGCATAACTTTTGCTGTAGACATAATTCTGTTATGGACATGCAGGCGTAATTAAGGTATTCTATTCTTTGTCAGATGTGGGCCTGATGAAGTTAATAGATGTCCGTTGCGTTGGTGATTTCGTTTCAAAAATTTGACCGAAGCAATCAATATGAATAAGCATTACATAGAACCAAGGTGAGTGTGGTGTTGCTGGTGTATAAGTGTATGTGTGTGTGTGTGGGGGGGGGGGGGGGATGGGGGATGGAGGAGGGCTGAACTCGGTTAAATTATGCCATACGGATAATGTCATGCCGCAGGACACATCGGGACACACGGGCATGGATCGTCCCTCGCACGATGCACCCATTCACGGAGAGAACACTCAGGCTCCTCTCCATCTCCTCTCCGCCCCCTTGCCTCCCCGTAGATCACGGGCCTTCGTCTGTTCTCCCCCCCATCAGCAGCACCTCGTTTGTCTTTCAGCCCGGCTGACTCTGGAACCGGGCGGTGAAGGCGGGGGGGGGGGGGGGGGGGGGGGGGGGTTCTGGCGATCAGGGCAGTAGTTGCAGGATAGTTCAGGATACCTCGCTGCCAATCTGCTTAGAGGCATTCCCTGTATCTTCGATGGTTTTCGTTCTTTTTTTCTTTTTTTTTGCGTGGAGCGAGGGTGGATGGGTGGCGGGTGGTGGGGGGAGTGGGAACGTGTGGGGTTTGACCATTATGATGTAGGCCATTTATCGACTGCTCGTAACTCTGATCGTATTCACTGTGATGACGCCGCCTCTCTCTCTCTCTCTCTCTCTCTCTCTCTCTCTCTCTCTCTCTCTCTCTCTCTCTCTCTCTCTCTCTCTCTCTCTTTGTGCGCGCACATACTCTGTAAACCATTCCGCGTTCTATGAAGCGATCGTGCCGCCTTCTAATGAATAACGCTACAGTCCCATCGCATTTTGGACGCCTAGTTTATTCTCTCTCTCTCTCTCTCTCTCTCTCTCTCTCTCTCTCTCTCTCTCTCTCTCTCTCTCTCTCTTAACCCTTACCATACGTCCCCTTCATAATAAGTCATTTGCACGCACAAACTTGAAGGGGTGGGGATGGGGGGGGGGGGGGGGGGGGGGGGGGGGGGGAGAGTAGGAAGAACTGAGACAGAGGGAAGGGGAGGTCTCAAGTTGTACTGTGGTCAGCCCTACAACCACAGAGGACCTGTCGGGGTGGCGGTGTGAGGTTACAGGCATGAGGCCAAAGAGAGGGAAGGACACGAGAACGAGGGTAGGAACTGGGGTTTGGTTGAGAACGGGGTTCTTCTGATCAAGTCCAAGCACAGAGAGGGGAGCCTGCTCCACTCAGGGATTCCCTGTGGACGAGAGTAATGTCTGTAATGTTTGCTGGTAACAGCAGGCCTCCTGTGGTCACAGAAGATTGAGGTGGGTGGAAAGGGAGCCAGGGCTGCTGGAAGGGGAGAGGGGAGAATAAGATTCTGAGCTGAAGAGAAACGCAAGATCAAACTGCTGCGTGCATGCGGGGTTCTGTTGTTGTCCCATTTGCAAGAACATTCGTTTCGATGCTTTAAAACGTGTGCATCAACTCTATACCCGTAACATCGCCATTACATTCCTGTAAAATTACAACGACATTAATTTGTCTTCAATACTCATCATACTGCGCTGATTTACTGTAAAACCTCATGGTCATCAGAATGCATATTCGTATAGACCATACAGCACTCAAACCATCTCTCACACATCCTCTCTGTTCACTCATCTGCCCTTGGGCCCCCCTTGTTCCCTTAGATAGATAGATAGAGAGAGAGAGAGAGAGAGAGAGAGAGAGAGGAGAGAGAGAGAGTTCCCCTCTCTTCTGAGTGGTGATCAGATCAGAGAGAGAGAGAGAGGGAGAGGAGAGAGGAGAGAGAGAGAGCGGTTCCCCTCTCTTCTCCAATAAGATCATGAGAGAGAGAGAGAAGAGAGGAGAGAGAGGAGAGAGACAGAGAGAGAGAGAGAGGGATGGGAGAGGGAGAGAGAGAGAGACAGAGAGAGAGAGAGAGAGTTCCCCTCTGTTCTCAATAAGATCATGAGAGAGAGAGAGAGAGAGAGAGAGAGAGAGGAGAGAGAGAGAGAGAGAGGGAGACAGAGACAGAGACAGAGAGACAGGAGAGAGAGAGACAGAGAGTTTCTCTCTCTTCTCCAATCGACTCATTCGTCTTTCAGACGGACACAGGAAGTAACTGTCAACGTGCGGGTTCCAGGCAATCAGGGACCCCTGTTGCACAATAACCAGCTGCGACTCTAGTGACTGTTTCATTGTTTGTCCATTTTTTTCCTCCGCTTTCTTCAATATACCAGCCTTTCTTTTGAGCTGATTTCGTTCAGAGAAAAAAAGACAGACAGACAGAAAGAAAGAAAAGAAAGAGACAGAGAGAGAGAGAGAGAGAGAGAGAGAGAGAGAGAGAGAGAGAGGAGAGAGAGAGAGTGTGTGTGTGTGTGTGGTGTGTGTGTGTGTGTGTGTGTGTGTGTGTGTGTGTGTGTGTGTGTGTGTGTGTGTGTGAGTCATACAACTTTGAGTTAATCTGACAATAAATTGGTTTCAGTGTGTGTGAGTGGAGGAAAGGGGTGGTGTGGATGCACACTTGTGTGTGCACCCTTTTGTGCTTACATGTGCGCATGCGTGAGTGTGTGTATGTGTGTGTATGTGTATGCGTGCGTGCGTGCGTGCGCGTGCGTGCGTGCGTGCGTATGTGCGTGTATGTGTACGCGCGCGCGCATATGTGTGTGTGTGTGTGTGTGTGTGTGTGTGTGTGTGTGTGTGTGTGTGTGTGTGTGTGTGTGTGTGTGTTTGTGTACAGTTATGCGTGCTTGAGAGTGTTCTGCCTATATTTTCCGCTCTGTATAATAGCAGACAGGGATAATAACATGTATGTATGAATTTGCTCCTCCTGACTCTTACACTAAAGAGGTTTCTAGGCTGGGAAACCAACCAACCAACCAACCAACCAGCCAAACCAACCAACCAACCAACCGACCAAAGAAAGAAAAGGAATTAGGCCAGATACTAGTGACTCTGTACAGTGATCCTGCTTTCTAGAAATCTGGCAGGGTTTTCATGCGTTCAACAGCATCTCAGTCTGCAACAAAATACACACATTAGGAACCGTCTTACTAAAATACATATTTCAGAAATCCTGTGGTTTTTTTTTTTTCAACACTAAAGGACATTTCCGTCAGAACAGGATGCATCAACGAATGCATGGATTTACTTCTAAACGTACACACAACGTTCTTAGGAATACTGGAACCAGAAACTGCCCAACGAGCATACCCCACAGACGCATTCCAACCAGAAATGTATTTCCTCCCCACGCCCTCCCCCGTTCCCCCCCCCCCGCCTCCCTCAGTGCCCCTACCCTCCGCTCCATCTGCCTTTCCGCCCATCCTTCCCCCCAGACCTCTCCAAGACTGTTTCTCTAGCCTGGCTTGGCTTAGACAGACAGACGAGAGCACAGTGTGCAGCATAATTATATTTATCGACCCAGACGTTGGCGGAAAGTTAATACAGCCAGTCGTACTTGATGGTGGGGGACACACCCATCCTAATTGTGTTTTGTTGTGGCGCCGCAGACGTCTGTCTGCTGCTTGCATCACGCATTCCAAGGACCAGGCTCTGAACATGAAAAAACGGTAGTGCCGCTAGGGGTTCTGAATTTGTACTGGATGTGTTTATCTATTCACTTATTTATTCATTTACTTATTTGTTTATTCATTCATTCATTCATTCATCAATCATTTGTTCTCTTTATTCATTTATTCGTTTATTTATTTATTTAATTCTCTATTGACTTATTTATTTGCGTGTTTATTACTTCTCCACAGTCTGCAACAACGCTATGAAAAAAAAAACCCAAAACATACGCACACCATCATTTTTTTTGTTTCATTTTTCCCCTTGTTACTCGTGTGTGTGGTGTGTGTGTGTGTGTGTGTGTGTGTGTGGTCTCTCTCTCTCTCTCTCTCTCCTCTCTCTCTCTCTCTCTCTCTCTCCTGTCTCTGTCTGTGTGGTGTGTGTGTGTGTGTGTGTGTGTGTGTGTGTGAGTGTGCGCGCGCG
>JADBJO010005896.1:0-5000 GCA_016801955.1 Conus betulinus
AGGATATACTAGCAGTGTAGCTGTACCATAGTCCAGTAGCGAGATACTGGCATTGTACCTGCACTGGGAATACCAGCAGCAGTGTAGATGCAGCTGTACCCAGCTGCGGGATAGGAGGAGATTGATTGATTGATTGATTGATGATTGATTGATTGATTGATTGAATGATTGATTGATCTTTAACACGCGAGGATGAAGATTTTAGGACAAAGCCTAGTCTTACTATCTGCCCTTGTCATGCATACATTATTTTTGAGCACACATCTTCATACTGACTATTGAACATAGCAACATTGTAATGAGAGAGAGAGAGAGAGAGAGGAGAGAGAGAGAGATGGAGAGAGAGAGAGAGAGAGGGAGACGAGAGAGAGAGAGAGAGAGAGAGAGATTAAAACATAAAGATTAAAACAAAATCACCCAGAGCATGCAATATGATTCCCCTCCTTTCATCTGGGTTGAGGTCCTGTTTGTTCTCCGCATATCGTTTACAGGTTGATCTGCACAGTGAGTGTAAGGGTATTTCATTTAGCACGTCATTAATGTGTGTGTCCATGCAGGCAGAGAGACAGTGAAACACTCACTCAAACATCAGCTAGCAGCCCTTTCATTTGTAATCTACCTCATTCACTACCATTTCTTATTTCCATGGATGCCACCTCATTCATGCCCATCAAACGTGAGCTAACCGTCACTTATTCCCATTAAATACTACTTATCTATTGCCGTCATCATCAAGTGCGGTGTCTTTCAGTCATGCACATCCCATTCTCTAGATCAAGCTGAAGGTGTACAGAGCAATTGTCTCTCCCCCCCCCCCCCCCCCCCCCCCCCCCCCCCCCCAAGCCCCCCCCCCCCCCCCCCCCCCCCCCCCCCCCCCCCCCCCCCCCCCCCCCCCCCCCCCCCCCCCCCCCCCCCCACCCCCCCCCCCCCCCCCACCCCCCCCCCCCCCCCCCCCCCCCCCCCCCCCCCCCCCCCCCCGCCATCTTCCTTCTACGCATGTGAAACGTGGACAGAGTACAACGTCATGCCAAGAGGCTGAATCACTCCCACACCACCTTCTTCAGAAGACTGTTTAACAAAGAATGGCAGAACAAAATCCCAGACACAGAAGTGCTTGACCCAAGCAGGCCTGCAAAGCCTCCACACTATCCTGATGCTGTCTGAGCTTCGATGGGCAGGTCGGGTAGCTCGCATGCCAGACAAACCAGCTAACCGAGAGGACTTCTATGGTGAGCTGCAACGAGGAAAAGCTTCCTCTGGAGGTCAGATCAAACGCTTCAATGACATTTAAAACATCCCTTGAAAGGTTTGGCATCAACCTGACACATGGGGAACAAACTGCCATGGATCAGGGGGAGTTAGCGCGAGCATATCCACAAAGGTTGCCATTTTATGTGAAGAAAAAGGACAGCTGCAGCGCAACAAAAGAGACAGGCATGGAAAGCCTGCACCAGCAATCAAGGGCAGGGTCTCCCAGATGGCCTGTCCAAGCTCTCAAGCACATTCCGTGCACGCATCAGCTTGATCAGCCACACTGCATATCCGCAAATCAGTCCACCCCCTCCCCCTGTCCATCAATTCCTAGATGAGTGAAGTGGTCATTGTCAATTCAACGGACGAACACCACCACCATCCCATTCACCATCATCACTGATGAGCCCATTGAATGTTGAGAACAGACTGTTTCTCTTGCTACACTTATGTAGATGGATATGTTTTGGTCCGAGGTGCTACTTCGTACTGTGAACTGAACCCTTCCTACCTGTGTATTATTTAGCTCATGAGTATTAATGGACACAACTGACATTGCACAATCCATTCTGCTCGGCAGGCCCACATACCGTTTGCAAATCAAAACAAACTCTTCCATAGATTTATTGAGTTCAAAGAAACAAGACATTACAGTTCATTTACAAAATACGCTAAACCTGATGACAAATGTGTATAGAGAAGCATAGCATGAATATGAGTATAGAAAGTGAAAACAAATATCTGCAATAGAGAATACCATACCACTGTCAAAAAAAGCAGCAAACATATAACAACAAGGACAAACTACATGCACACTTGTAATTCAAACAAAGCATGTTAAAGATCAGCGTTTTTGTAATAGATGCGTACTACAATGAAACAACAGCAACAACAACAACAACAACAACAACAACAACACAAGAAGATCCTTATAATAAGTGCTATTCAGTGCCATACAGACATACAGAAGTGCATGTGTGTATGTGTGTGATGTGTGTGTGTGTGTGGGTGTGTGTGTGTGTGTGTGTGTGTGTGTGTGTGTGTGTGTGTGTGCGTATGTGTGCAGGCGTGCGCGGGGTGTGCGCGCGCGCGCGCGTGTGTGTGTGGTGTGTGTGTGTGTGTGTGTGTCCGTGTGTGCGCACGCTAATATCACTGTAGATCTGAGGAGCCCATCACATACTGAACTGATTTCACATCAATGGCATCAAAGACTTCACAGCATATTCTTCAGCCACTGAGAGCACGCACACACTTCTCATCACATTCTGAAATGATTTCACATCAATGGTATCAAAGACTTCACAGCAAATTCTTCAACTACTGAGAGCATATGCACACTTCTCATTCTATTCTGACCTGATTTCGCCTCAACGGCATCAAAGACTTTACAGCAAATTCTCCAGCCACTTCAGAGTTCTCAGCAGATGAATTCCCAGTCATATGAACGAATGCGTAGACGCATGCGCGCGCACACACGCGCTCGTGCGCTCACGTGTGTGCGTGAGCAAGTGTGTGTGTGTGTGTGTGTGTGTGTGTGTGTGTGTGTGTGTGTGTGTGTGTGTGTGTGCATGCACTCAGGCAAGTGTGCGTGAGCAATTGTGTGTGTGTGTGTGTGTGTGTGTGTGTGTGTGTGTGTGTGTGTGTGTGTTGTAAATGTGGATCCCCCTCTCTCTCTCTCTCTCTCTCTCTCTCTCTCTCTCTGAAAGGTCACGTGGTTTGACACGAAGCGACAGGGCGCCATTTGTCTAAGCTGCGAAAATCATTTTCGATTACTCTTTGACAATTTCAGTCACTGGACTTCCAGCGACTGTGGGAGACAGTCCTGAGCGCCCTGCTAACCGAGAACACAGTGTCAAGCTGGAAAATTACAGGTGAAGGCAGCAGCAACACCATCGTCGTCGTCCTACGACTGAAGACAGCCGTCCTTGTGAATACAACAATGGCGGATCCTGTCTTGAATCGAGGAACGCGAGTTCAATATTACCGAAAGAAACCGCCTAGCCAGGTGCGACGTGATCAGGAACAAGGAAGCAAAACAGCAAAATACACGGCTTGAACAGGTTGGTGCTGATAACGGAAACGCTTGTGTAGTGAATCAACTAGCCTTGTTTGACACAGAAGTTGAAGATCACAGTACACAGTGCACTACACAGGATGTTATTGAACACATCAAGCCTACATCATGTTGACAGCGAGACTAACACGTGCAATGTTGGAGACAGCCTTTTGCCTTCGTACTCCAGTCAGTCTGAATGCGACATCGTTAACCAGTAGATCCAGCACTCTGTCATCGACACAGGCCTCGAACATTCTACCGACAGAACAGTGGTAGGCTTTGACATGGGTGTGGTGAAAGACTATGTGTCAGCACTTTGACTGATCGGCAAGTTCAGAGACGTTAAGGGATAAAGCACAGAAACTTAGCATTCCGAAAGATCGTGCTTCACCAGTCAGATGGCGTGGGGGTGTGTTACTGTTCGAATCGGATCACATTGTTTTAGAGTTCGCCTGCGATCCGAGTTTGGAAGACGACTGTCTATTCTGGTTTGTCAAGCAGCAGGAACACAAGAACGTCATCGGAAGAACGTGTTAAACGCTCCCACCTGTGCAAAGGAAGACGTGCCAGTAACACACACACCACACAGAGACGCAAGCATGTGCTCTCCTTGGCCTGGTGCGATTCTGTCTGGTATGACTGTCCTCTGCTGAACGGATCGTGCACACATGTCAGAGGCAGTTTGTCGTTCACCACTTTGACATGTAATGTGGGGAATAGATGCATTGCTGTGGTTTCCATGTCAATGATATCGTGTCGCGTTTTGTCAATGAACATGGCGATGCCTGCTAAAGGAGCTGTACAGCCTAATAGCAATAACATCCGTCCGTTCATTCGTTCTCTCTCTCTCTCTCTCTCTCTCTCTCTCTCTCTCTCTCTCTCTCTCTCTCTCTCTCTCTCTCTCTCTCGTGCAGGTATTTGTGTCAGTGTGTTAATCTGGGTGATAGAAATATGATAATTTATCTTTTGTTGCTGACAAAATCTATGTACCACACCCTACTACTCTCTCCGTCTCCACACACATCATGTAGAACTGCATATTCGCCCACATAAAGGACGGATAACGAACAAGAAGGAATGGGAAAGCCATCCAGCCAGCCAACCAACCAGCCAGACAAGCAGAAAGAGACGGACACATAAATTCCACACCTGCATCCAGCTGGAGCGTTGCCAGGGGAAACAGGACCAAAAAGGTGAATAGCACTGCTCCCAGTTTCAACATCACGAACCTCTTTCCTCCCTGAAATGGCCAAAATAGAAATGTATGTAAGAAAGAAAGATACTGCCAACTACGTAGTATAACTCAAAATACCAGTTTCTGTTTCAACGGCAAATGTTGACAACTATACTATGTTAGCAAGAAAAAGATGAACACAGCAGCGATCATGTGGGCATGCTTATTACAGACAGGGAATTTGTACGAGAGTGTGATAAAGGGAAGGTTTGTTGTGTCATGTCCTGAACAGGGGAACATTTGGTACCAGAGTGTGATAGAGGGAAGGTTTGTTGTGTTATGTGCTGAACAGGGGAACATTTAGTATCAGAGCGTGATAGAGGGAAGGTTTGCTGTTGTGTCCTGAACAGGGGAACATTGAGTACCAGAGTGTGATAGAGGGAATGTTTGTTGTGTTGTGTCCTGAGCAGGGGAACATATAATTTTCACCTTTGGCTGATGTTACATGACTGTATGTGG
>JADBJO010005896.1:10000-19629 GCA_016801955.1 Conus betulinus
CCGTTAGTAACAGATGCGACTGCAAACTAAAAATTCGGGCATTATTCGTGACCCATAATGAACATACCTACCTACAATTTTCAGAAAGATCGGCCGCGTACTTTCTGAGATATTCCATAAAAAAAAAAAAAAAAAAAAAAAAAAAAAAAAAAAAAAAAAAAAAAAACGTTACAGGCCTTTACAGCCGTTAGTAATGGCTATAACGGTAAACTAAAACATCAGGCATCATCCATGACCCATAATGAACATACCTACACTTTTTCAGAAAGATCGGCTAAGTAATTTTGTCTGGAGCTAGTGGAACACATTTTGACCACGGACGGACAGACAGACAGACAGACACACACACACACACACACACACACACACACACACACACACACACACACACACACACACACACTGGGAGTACAAAAAGGGAAACAAACGGATATCTTCGTGACAAAGTCAAAAACAATGCAGCAGAAAAAAAAAAGCAGACAAAAACAAACGAAAACAAAAAAAACAAAAAAAAAAAAAAAAAAACATGTACAACATGTACAACAGTACAACATGTTCACATTCATGTCATCACATGGTCATAATTCAACATGTTCACATTCATGTCATCACATGGTCATAATCCAACATGTTCACATTCATGTCATCACATGGTCATTTATAAGGGAAAAAAAGAAAATCAATCCAACCTGTTCACATTCATGTCATCACATGGTCACAATGAAACATGTTCACATTCATGTCATCACATGGTCATAATCAAACATGTTCATATTCATGTCATCACATGGTCATAATCAAACATGTTCATATTCATGTCATCACATGGTCATTTATAAGGCAATGAAAGGCCTTCAAAAATACAAGAGCCGCACTCACTTGAACCCGAGTCAGGGTCTCCTCTATCACATGATGGTCCCCATGCACACACTCACATGCACACCGATACAACCATGCACCTTGCACTCAACGACATGTCTGACTCCTGCCTTTCTATGTAACAGACTAGATTATCATTTAGCAAAAGATAGCCAAAAAAAAAAAAAAAAGAAAAAAAAAAAGCTTGTATTGAAAATGATCAAAAATCCCCTACTTAGCACAGGATCGATGATATACGAGCACACAAGTAGTTCAGAGTTCAACTCGCTCTAAGTCTAAGTCAGATTTCTTTGCCTTCTTTTTCTTCTCTTAGCTAAACTCTCTCTCTCTCTCTCTCTCTCTCTCTCTCTCTCTCTCTCTCTCTCTCTCTCTCTCTCTCTCTCTCTCGCATTTCCTTTAATATATAAAAAAGGATTCGTTCTCTCTCTCTCTCTCTCTCTCTCTCTCTCTCTCTCTCTCTCTCTCTCTCTCTCTCTCTCTCTCTCTCTCTCTGCTAGTGACAAGCAGTCTTTTCTTCTCCAACAGTGTGCATCACTATTAATAAAAATTGATCACTGAGGAGCAAGCACCTCGTAAAGATGAGTTTTCAATTACTCAGATAATGTTCTCCTAAAAATACAACATGTATCTGCGGAGTAGATCTGGCTGTTCAAAATGCACAAAACTGGAAAACGTATTTTTTCGCGGAGTGCACAACAAATAGCAATATGATTTTGTGCCTGTAACGATATCTGCTTCAAAACAACGGGTACACTATCATTTTATACAACGGTAGATTTAGCTCTTTTCTACATTCAGATTCTCTCTGATTCTGTACATATTCCGCTGACTGGTTTTCTCTAAGCAAAATAAAGCCTACAATAAAAAGTGTAATGCAGCTACCAACACAGGCTAAGACAGCGACATACACAAAGAGTATGAGGTAGGTAGCAGCCAATGGACTAGAAACGTATGCAGCAGCCGTTGACATAAACGATAAAAGGCCAGTGTTTGCATACGAGGCGAGTATAATGTAAAATCGATAACTGAGTAACTGTTGAATCGCCTTCGCACACTGCTAGGTTTAGTCGGTACAAAAAAAGAGAAACATTCACATTCGTGCTTTGATAACAAAATCTCTCTCTCTCTCTCTCTCTCTCTCTCTCTCTCTCTCTCTCTCTCTCTCTCTCTCTCTCTCTCTCTCTCTTTCAAATCCACCACCTCCTTAAGCTATCTTACGACAAAAGATAATCTCAGAAACTTGTAACATGCTGCTATTAGGAGACTCAGTGTCGCAGGGGGTAGATGAGAAGGAAATGTCAACAGAGCGCTACAGGGTGAAAAATCTGTCAGTGCCTGACCTGACAGTCCATCAGCTGTGTCAGTGGCTGAAATCACTGCCCCCATCACCCCACATCCAACGGGTCACTTTCCATGTGGGGATCAACAGCTGTGACGAAAAGCCAGTGCCTGTAGCAGACTGGGCTGAGTTAATCCACCTACTCAGGCAAGCGTTCCCCAGTGCTTCACTGCAGGCCTCCTCCATTCTTCCTCCCCTTGGTCAACATCCCCTTAAGGACATGACCTCACGATCCACGGTTAATCTTCGCCTCTCCTACCCTCAGGAGAGGATCAGTTACTTAGTTAACACCCCTCCTTCCCTTGCCAGATCTGGGGGCGCCAAAGAAAGTCATGTACCGAGACAGACTACATCCCAGTTCATATGGCTGCAAAGTCCCAGTTCATATGGCTGCAAAAGTCCCAGTTCATATGGCTGCAAAGTCCAGCTACATCAGGCCCACAACACAAAGAGCAAGAAGGGACCATCTGTGTGTATTTGTTTGTTTGTTTGTTTGTTTGTTCATTCCCTTGTCTGGCCTGGTGCAGTCTGTTGGGTGCCTGTCAGATGTATTGCACAAGTTATTACTCATCTCAAGAAGTGCGTTTTGTGGTGTTGTGGACAAACAAAAACTGGTGCGTCGACATCGAAGTGCTACCATTCAGTGGTTAAAAAGGTAGGGCAAAAAGTGCTGACGTTGGGAGTGCTGAATACAAACAAAAAACTGGTGCGTCGACATCGAAGTGCTGTGTTTAAAATGACAGAACAAAATGTGCTGACACTGGCAGTGTGACGCGTGCCCGTATTGTCATAGACCAATACTCATCATCCTTTTCCTTTGAACATTGTTTGCCTTTTGTGTCTATGTTGTTGCACAATTGTTTATAACTTTAACTTTTGCTTATTTTCTCATGTCATTATCAGTTCGCATTGAAGATTGTTCTGTTGTCTGTGTGTGTGTGTACTATACAGACACATCTGTGTTTGTATTTAAGTAAAACAAAGAGAAAAAAAAACAAGTTCATTATAGAAAAGAGACTGAACAAAGCCTCTGCAGCAGGAGACTTCTGCAATAACAGCTTTTTACTGCGAGCGAGGCAATATGTGCATTGCCAACTCGTAGTTACAAGTGCGACTACGTGACTTGTGTATGAGTGTGTGAGTGGCTTTTTTCCCCACTTGTTTTCATTTTGAGTTGTTGGTTCTTTGCTTTTTGTCTTAAGTTCATTTAATTTTTTTAACCTCTCCTTCTGTCCCCTTAATCGTAATTTTGCTTTAGAAGTACCTCCTTTGTGTGTATCTTTTAATTCCAGAAAAGTGTTTCCATAAGTATACCATCTGACCGAAGAACTCATGGACATATACTGTGAAGATTTTCTTGTCTTCTCATTCGCTTCTAGTTTCCTAAAGTTGTTACGGTGTGTAAACCAGCCCCATTTCCCCCCTCTCTATTATGTGCTTTTATTGTGTTCCTTGACTATTCAAATCTTAACGACAGTTAACGTGCAAAATCGTCGTCTGCTATAATCATCACATCAATACACAGCTAGAAATGAAGAAGAACCAGTCTGCATGGCCATGCAAAGGACTTCGAATCTGTCACCTTAGTATCCAGCATGCAGTCAGCAAGACATCAGATATATCAACACTGATTTGGGATCATGGTAAACGCTTTCATATTTTAGGACTCTCTGAATCCAGATTAACTGCACACATTAGCGACAATAATGTAACAATGGCAGGATATAACACAATCCGGAAAGATCCTACACGAGCGAAAGAGACGGGTCTTCTTATCTACATCAGCAAAAACCCTTAGCTTCAAACGACTTGTACACCTGGAAAGTAACGGTGTAGAGTGTGTCTGCATAGAAGTTAAGCTGAAAAAGAAACCCGTCCATTTTGTTTGGATTCTGCTACAGGAACCCATCAGAAAGAAAAAAACCGGGGTCGAAAAATGTATTACGACGATGGATGCAGTCTCGCTAGAATCCAAGGAAATCATTTACTTGAAAACTTTAACATAGACCTAAAAGTGCAAAACCAGTAGACGCAAGCATTCAATCTATTTAATCTGCATCAACTCATCGAATCTCTGAGAGTCACACCAAACTCGAAGACACTTATTGACCATGTTTATGTTTCAGATAACACTGACATAGCAGAAGCCTGCGTCCCTGTTCTAAATTGTAGTGATCATTACCCAATCTGTGCCACATGGTCCAAAAAAAAAAAAAAAGGGAGTAAAAATTCCCCAAACGGGACACATGATAATAACCTACCGTTGCTTTACAAACTTGAACAACCTGGACATTCTGCATGACTTGCTTAACTCAAATCTCTCTTCAGCTTTCGACATAACTGATCCAGATCTTGCTGTTGAATTTTGGATCAAAAACATTTACAGAAATATATAATAAACACGCCCCTCTAAAAACGATTAGAGTACGGCACGATCCTAAACCGGCATGGTACACTAGAGAGTTACAGGAGGCAGGTTACCTCAGAGATCTGATTAAACAACGTGGCTATGAAGAGGAATCTAGAAAACCGAGAAATGCAATAAATTTACAGAAGCGCACAGAAGAAACGAAAATATTATCGAGAACTAATATCATCAAATCAGAAACCAAAATTAGTATGGAGAGCTATTAACGAGCTTACAAACAATCAATCTTCTTCAAAATCGACTGCGATTAAAAACATCTCTGTCGAACAGCTAAACACACACTTCTGCACTATAGCTAATAAAATTGTCACGACAGTTTCTTCCAAATTAAACGATCTTCAAAAACTGAAACAATATTGCCAAGATAAAAATTTCACGTCTGAACTTCATATTCCACCAATAACAGTTTACCACTACCTAACGCAGCTAAAACAGTCAGGTACCTGTGGGGTGGATGGCCTAGACCGAAAAATCCTCAAACTATCAGCTCCAGCAAGTACAGATACATTAACATACGTCTTCAATGCATAGACAAAAATCACTTGGCCGATAGTCCCCCCCAAAAAATCCCTCCAAAAAAAAAAAAAAAAAAAAAAAAAAATCCTATCCACAAGGCAGGTGACAACTCAGACCCTGCAAACTACAGACCAATCTCAATTATTTCCTCTATTTCCAACCTTTGGAAAAACACATGAACAAACACACATTACACCACCTTAATACATACCACTTGCTTCAACCATGGCAGTCCGGGTTTCCACACAACCATTCATGTCACTCAGCCCTAATCAACTTAGTTGATGACTGGCTGAATAGCATTAACAACAACAGATATTGTGGTGTCCTATTCATCGATTCAAAAAAGCATTTGATGTGATAGACCATAACCTTCTTCTTAGAAAATTGAAATGTATGGCTTATCCACAAAAAAAAAAAAAAAAAAAAAAACCTCATACGCTTTTCCAATCATATCTCACACATAGGCAACAATATGTGAAAATCAATACAACTTTCTCTTCATTTAAAACACATTCCTAAGGCGTCCCACAAAGCTATCTTCTGAGTCCCTTACTGTTCACAATTTACATTAATGATCTACCTCTCCATATCATATCCATTCACATGTGAACTCTTTGCTGATGATACACCGATGCACACAAAATATTCTGATGTTACTGTTCTTGCAAAACGTTAGAAGAAAGTGCGAATGACCTCGTAAAATGGACTGAACTAAAGCACAAGTCGCTTCACCCTCAAAATACTAAATCCATGCTCATCATAACCAGACAAAAAAAAGACAAACTATTAAGTTTCCTTCTGTACATCGTAAAGATGAACCTGTTGAAACAGGTAACATACCTCAAAGTGCTAGGAATAACAAGTGATAACAACGTTAGTTGACAAGTTCACATAACCTCACTGCGCAAAAAAGCATCAACTCTCCAAAATCAAACACTTCCTCGACTGCATTCACGCGGGCTCTTTTTCCATTCTCATATTCAATCATACATAGACTATGGATCTACTCTATGGGACTTGCTAGTGCTAACGCCCTCAAACCATTACTAAGCATACACAAGCGAGCACTCAAATTAGTCCTCCTAAAAACTAGTAGTCTTCTGACTCAGACTATAACAAGATTCAGGTTCTCCCCTTAAGTCTGAGATTAGAATACAACAAAGGGATCATAATGCACAGGACTGTGTCTGGGAAGGCACCCTCCACATCAGTTCACAGCTTCTCAATTAATTCCTCAAGGACTCTACCCAAACGTCATGTCCCTGTTCCTAGAATTGATTTATTCAAATCCAGTTTAACATATTCATGTTCCTGTCAATTGAATTCGCTCCCTGAATCAATCAAACAACACCAATTCATATCAACCTTCAAACACCCTTATTTCAACCATCTTATGTGCCAGTATTTGTATACTCCACCATAAATCCACCACCGACCACCACCACCCTTTTTGTCCTATGTATGAACCTGTCTATTTAGAAAGTGTTTGTATTTGAAATGCTCATGTTATTATGCTTTGTAAGTATGTCTTATGTGAGTACGTGTGGTGTGTGATGTGCGTGCGTATGTGTGCGTGTGTGTGTGTGTGTGTGTGTGTGTGTGTGTGTGTGTGTGTGTGTGTGTGTGTGTGTGTGTGTGTGTGTGTGTGGTGTGTGTGTGTGTGTGTGTGTGTGTGTGTGTGTGTGTTTCCTACTTCATCTTGCCCTCTTGTCTTATTATTATTATTATTTTTATTTTTTCCCGGGCGTTTCGAAATCGATTGTCTTACATTCAAAATCGATTGTCTTACATCTCCTTGGTGTTTTTTTATTGTTAGATTGTTCTAAACATGCTCTTTCCCGCGCCCCACTCTCGCCTCTTTCTCCCTCTCTCACTCTCTCTATCGCCCTTCCCTGCATTCCTTTCGCTCCTGGCGTCTCTCTCTCTCTCTCTCTCTCTCTCTCTCTCTCTCTCTCTCTCTCTCTCCTCTCTCTCTCTCTCTCTCTCTCTCTCTCTCTCACAAGCGCCTTCAAGTATAGGCTCTCCTTGTCTCATCTTGTTATAATGATTTTGCTCATATGATTTTATGGTATGTATTGTTTCATTATTTCTAATCAGCTCTTCCCTGTCTTATATTTGCTAACAAATTAATGTGTTTTGTCTTTAATATGATGTTTTCTATGAGTGGTTTCCGTTTTATGTATTCATTGATTTTGATTCTCTCCAGTTCGGTCTCTCTCTGTGTCTTTCTGTCTCTTGTCTCTCTGTCTCTTTGTCTCTCTGTCGTCTGTCTGTCCCTCCTGTCCTGTCTCTCTCTCTTCTGTTCTCGTCTCCTTTTCTCTCTCTCTCTCTATCTCTCTCTCTCTCGTCTCTCTCTCTCTGGAGTGAACGCGCGGTCACCGTTTCGGGTTGGACGTGTTTGACAAGAGCTCCCGTCCTTCCACCTGTAGCATAGCGTGAACTGATTTTTTGGACTTAGAAAATTTCAAGGTGTTTTCTACTGAGGAAATCGTGGTTGCTCCGATCATGCCAACTGCTGCGCTGCAGCACAGACTTTCTGTTGGGTATTTCAACCTGTTTTTCATCATCTTCATGCGAAGAGAGCGAGAGCAGCGGTATCTTCTCACAGTCCTGGACGCTGATTTTTTCCTCGACTGGAAATTAGACCGTCAGACTTGCTTTTGTTGTGGTTGTCGGCAGCGTTAATCTTGCGATGTGGATGACGTTGAAGAAATCCCGGACCCCCTCCTCAGAATTCTACCAACGCCTACGACGGGGTAGTGGGAGGCGCGCCTGTCACAGCAGATTGACTCTGTGATGAGGTTAGTGTCCAGCCTTTCACATCAGACAGTCAATATGCGGAATCAGTTTTTACGCAGGACATGTCCGACATCAAGCAGGGGCTGTCGTTTGTGTCGCAGGCAGTCACACGGAACTCGACGGATATACAGACCCTCCAAAGACGAATGCACGAGTCAGAAGATCGCATTCAGAGACTAGAGAACCAGTTTGAACGTATACAGTCAGATCTACGTCGCAGGAACGTTAAGATTTCCGGGCTGGAGGAACCGTCAGGTGAAACGCCATCAGGGCTGGTCAGCACACTCCTTAACTTACTGAACACTTATTATACTGACTTAGTGTGGGACCGTGACGACATTGTCGATGCTGTTCGCGTGGGACGACGCAAGAGTGACCAGAAGCGAGCTGTCATCGTTACCTTCAGGCGGCATGACTTGACGATGGTCCTGATGTCCAGCCAGAGGGCGCGTCGTGAGCTGCAGGAGAATGAGGGCGTCAGACTTGGTCCTGATCTCACCCCGCACCAGCGTGACGAGATGATGCGACTCTCCGGGAAGAGGGACGACGGGGGTACCTGAGAAACGGCCGTGTGGTGCCCGTCACATCGTCAAGAAGATACAATCAGTCGCGACGAAACTACGACTACGACAACAGACGGTGTATTAATACACATCACATTCACAGATTATCTGATTTCGACACTGTAGACAGACAGCTGACTCGTTGACAACACTGACCGTTCCCAAGATGATGTTTACAAGGAAGCAGGAGGGGAGGGCGGGGTGCCCAAGGTAACTTTAATCTGTGCAGGGACTGGGCACTGACAGGCGACACTGAGAACATTGAGGACAGACCTTTAAGTGACCGTGAAGATGACAGACACAGTGAGCGGCAGACGGAAGACGGACTGAACACCCAGAGAGACAGGACACTGGCGCTTACCACAAATTGACCGATGACCTTTCCACAGACACCCTGTCCCGAGGACACTCGAGACTGTCGTACCTGCTTCCATTACCGCCAATTCACATGACAACTGTGACCTGAAGGCAGTGCACACTGAGTCAGGGCTCAATGCTGTGTCAAGAGATGTGCCCGTTTCAACCCACACACCCGCGAGCTTCGGCAGGGGTTCCCCTCTGCCCATCCCGCAGCAGTCTGCAACACCAGGCGTGGGGACCTACGGCACCGGGTGTGGGGAGCGGGGATCGAGGCAGGATACCCCTCTGTCCCACCCCGCAGCAGTCTACAACACCAGACGAGGGGACCAACGGCACCAGTGTGAGGAGCGGGGGTCGTGGCAGGGGTTTCCCCTCTGTCCACCCCGCAGCAATCTACAAGACCAACCGAGGGAACCAAAGGCACCAGTATGGGGAGCGGGGGTCGAGGCAGGGGCCGTGTCGGTGGCTCTCACCAGGCACGGTCCTTGTCGGCGCGCGGCTCTCTGCCTTCGCCAGCCATGACACGTGGCCGCTCTCAGGCCTCTGCTGGCAGTATGGAGAAACACCCTGTTGCGGACAAGACCAAGGCTTCAAGTGGAGACGACTCCAGGCAAACCAAACTACCGAAGGGCTGGCTGGACAAACGTAAGCCTGAAGGCAGCAGGAACGCCTCCCCGGCGTCAGAGGGCCGGAGCGGCAGCAGGGGCGACAGGAGATGACGGGCAGGCCATGGCACTGAACA
>JADBJO010005896.1:25654-40654 GCA_016801955.1 Conus betulinus
ACGCACACATTTTATCTCTTATTAACTATGCGTCCACCTTATGGGATAATTCTAGTGAAACTAATTTAAAACAATAAGTCGTCTTCATAAAAGAGCTATAAAGATAATACATCTGAAATCTACTACTTTGAGAGTGAGTGATTAGAGAACATTAAATATTCTACCGTAAAAGAAAGACTCTTCTTCAACAAATGTTTATGTATGTACAATGTAGTGAATAGAATAGCTCCAAAGAAAATAATCCAAAACTTTGTTATCAATGAAAACAGACACTCACACAAGCTTTCCTTCCCCAGACCCCGCAACAATCTCTACAAATCTAGTTTTACATATTCTGGAGGTACGATATGGAACAATCTACCATCTTCTTTAAAATCATGTCATTCGAAAGGAACATTTAAAAGAGCTCTTAAAAGGAATTTGATGGAAAAATTATCGAATAATTAATGCTTATTCAATTGCTCTCTCTCTCTCTCTCTCTCTCTCTCTCTCTCTCTCTCTCTCTCTCTCTCTCTCTCTCTCTCTCTCTCTCTCTCTCTCTCTCTCTCTCTCTCTTGTATATGATGTGATATGTAATGTTAATTACAATATTTACTTAACTTGTACAATCGTTTTGATAGCATTATGATCCTTTGAATGTGTTAATTGCTTTTATTTTTTTTTTTTCTTCATAATGTGTTGATAAATGATTTGTTTGATGGTTCCTTCAATGAGTTTTTCCCCCCTTTTTTGTGAGGGCAGGATGAAAAAAAGCTGTAAAGCTTATTTAGTAATTATACAGTCAAGGAACCCTGCATCGCTATCAGAATCGAGAAAATTTTTTTCTCATCTTCTATTTATTTCTTCTGCGTCTTCTTCAGGATCTTTTTCGAGAAGATCTCTAAAATGTCTATCCCAATCACTGACAAGAGATATTGTTATGCGCACTACTTTTCATAACTGATATTCTGCGCATGTGTTTCCAAAACTCTTGCTGATTTTCAACTGAGGTAACTAAATTGCGTAACAAAGAAGAATTATACTCGTTCTCCTTCGTCTTAAAAGATTCTTATACTCCCTTCGAGCTTTACAATAAACGTCTCTGTCTTTATCGTCCAATGATTTCTAGATATTCTTAGAAGTTGTTTCATGTCTCTCTTGGTTTTATAACATTCATATTCTTAGAAGTTGTTTCATGTCTCTCTTGGTTTTATAACATTCATGATCAAACCAATCATCATTCTTCAGAATGTCATTTATTCTTATTCGTTTCCTCATACACTCCGCTTGATCTTTTATAAAAAGCATTAAATCGGCGTTAATGTCATCATCGATCAGAGTTACTGCATTCTCCAGCATTGGCAAGGCATGTTGACTATTCATTAGATCACAAAAATATCAGCATATTCATCTTGCCATTTATACTTCTCTGTAACTTGTATGTTTTTCTTTATACCTTTTCCATTTCTTACTTCAAAAAGTGAGTTTATATGGAATACAAGAGGCAGATGGTCAGACTCAATTCGTTCATTCACACAACGACTGCAAGATATATTAATAGCATTAAACATGTCGTAGGAACTTATAAAATAATCATTCACACTGTTCCTTGACTCTGAAATGTATGTGAAACGACCTTGACTGTCGCCGTCGCACACACCATTTAAAACGCACAGATCTAACACAGTACACATGTTTAACAAGAGCTTACCATACCTGTTTTAATATTGTCTTCTGAACGTCTGTTTATAAGGGTTTCGTTATGCAAACTAAAAGGACAATATTGGGTTGGAAATTCCTGACAAATGTTAGAAATTCTGCTATTTAGGTCTCCAGCCAGAAGTACATACGTATCAGGCATACTGAGCATAACATCAGATAGACAGTTTTCCAAATCACTTATGCCATTATCAACACCATAAAAAAGCATACTATGGTGAATTTTCTGGAGGTACATATGTGCATACATAAAGAACATTCCTTGTAAGACCAAAGACACCTTTAGAAATATTGAACATTATGGTATTGTTTTAGATCAATCGGTAACGCTTGTACAAATGGTAAAAATTCCATTTTGATAAGACGTACGACTCCTCCCGATCTTCGTCCGTGTTTCGTAAACTGAACGGCTGGTTTACAGAAGATTTTATAATTGCTGAATACATTTGAATGTTAATTTTCTACAAAAGTTTCTACTAAACAAAAACAAATAAAAAGACGTTATATACGAAATAAACGTTTTATCAGATAGCTTAGAAAGCAGGCCATTTACATTCCAATGCAAAAATGAGACCTGATTTCCGTTCGTACCGTCAAACTCGCACCGCAGAAGCTTTCTGTAAAATTATCTTGATCATTCAAAATTGCTCTTTCTCTTCTATTATCAGACACTATATTAACCTCTTCATTTGATGAAGACAATGGGATAAAGATTGGTATGTGAAAATCAATACAAGCAGAAGAACGATTGTTCCCCATGAGACATAAATCACTTCCGTTGTTTCTTAAACCATGTTCACATACTCGAAAGGGACACTTTTGGGACAGTGACTGTGTTGGAGATAACAAATTCTCACCTTCGTTCCGATTATGTACAAACATTTTAGAGGAAAAAAAAAAAACATTTGATGATGAAACAAAACCATTTCATTCCCTGCATTGTTTTGTGTTCTAAGTTTAGAGGGAATTGATTCAACTGATGAAAAAGGTAAAGCATCTCTATGTATTCTTTCATTCATTCTTCCATTGCCTGTACCAACATGTGAAGAATAATGATCATTTTTCAAAGAAGATAAAAGATTTTCCACCAATCCATTTTGTGCGGGACCTTGACAAGATAAAACATGTGTTCAATGAACAGGATAGATTGTTTTCATCTGCTCTTGCATTATGCACACACAGTTCAGAAGAAAAACATTTATCAAGCACAGAAGGAAACAAACTTTCATCCATTCTTTCATCATGTACATGAATAACATTTGGGGTGTCATCAGGTACACGTTTATCACCCCCAGTAGAAGCATCCGAATGTGTTCGGTTCAACGGCACATTGCACGAGCGATTTCTGTCGTGAACTTTACAGTTGACGAGGAGCGTTGACACAGCCGTGTCACTGCTCCAAACCGAAGCCGCACGTGATGTGCCATCCTTACCTTCTCTTTTAAACGGTGATACATTTTTTTCCTTCCCCTCTATGTTTAGATTTATGTAAATATTTGACGAATCATATTGTTTTGATGTTATTTTAACAGGCTGGCCATATCCCTAGGTTGAAATTGTCAGATTACCTTCCTGGTCCAAGTAATACTTTTTTCCCTTCAATAACCAGGTGATCAAAAATCATTGACACCTTGCAAACAAAGGTCAATTTTGGTTCATCCCCTCCTTAATCTTTTAAAATCCCATGGGGGTTCCCTTTACTCTGGCATCCATCAAAGCTTATATATTTACATTATCTTGTCTTTCAGCTGGTGCAACCAATCAAGTACGCTTCTTCTGCGCACAATACTGATTTTGCAGGTTTACTCACTGCAAGTGTCCGCACACACTCTCTGTGGTGTCCGGAACTGGCTTCCTCTGTGCGGGGATCCCATACACATCACAACTACTGGTCGGCAACAAACTCTTGCCCAACCTGGATCTTCCCGCGGATCGGAGCTTGGCCCGGGAACGCGCGCAGCCCCCGGCCATCCACCTTAGTGCCCGATCTCCAGTCTCCTCTACCGCACGGGGAGTCGGCCCAGGGCTTGAGTACCGGTCATTCAACTACAATTCACATACTTCTGTATGTGTTAGGCCTCTGCCTTTATCATTGGGCACAGTCCGCCTCTTCTTCATCTAAATCATCTGTTCCATTCTCAGAGTGCGCACCGATACAGGCCAACGCCTGTTTATATTCAAATCGCGTGAACAGTGTTAAAAATTTCACTCAAACCCTGGGCCACGCTCTCAGTCAGTACTCTCCCTTGTGTCACACGACTAACTATAGTGTAACGCACGAATCAATAATCTTTTTTCTTAATCTGTACTGTTTCATGTAATCGCGTAGCATACGAAATATGCTCCGCATTACATGACACCCCCCTTCCCGGGGTAAGATTTTTCCACCGGAGAAATCTTGCAAAAGGATACCCCACAGAGGAACCCAAAACCAGAAGTACTATATATACATATCAAATGCACAAAGTATATTCATCAAAGGAATCAACACTTTTTATCCATGGATCACCTCAATATCTCCAAAATACATAATCCACATCTTAAGCACAACACTTGCATGATCCATACACTTCCTGTCAAACCCAACAGAATATGCAAGATGAAACCATTAAGAACTGCACTATATGCATAGATGAAACAGTAAGCACCCACACAAAGATATCAAAATATGCAGTGATCTTTCAAAAGACAACCTCAAGAAATCCATCGTGTATCAATAGCATGAGACACACGTAAAATCACCAATCATGGTTCAAAATTATCTACATGACCATGAACATGCACAGCAGCCAATCTGCAATGGTCATTTACAATGACACTACACCAAATCATTTTCACCCACCCATGAAACGCAAGTAAGAGAAATACAGACAATTTGACCACAAAAATGATACAGCAATAATGTATACACAATTCTTAGACTTTGTATTGTGTAGACCATACTCACTCAAACTTGTAGCTAACTGTAGCTTACACAAGACAGGAATGAATAAGCAATGATCAATCACAAATACAAAATACAGCATCAGCAGACCATAAAACACATGGTATAGCACTACTCCCTGGACAACAAATCTGCGAAAATATTAGATGTCCCAGAGATAGGCTCAACAGTGAAACAGTACTCTTGAATGCTTAATGCCCATCTTAACAGGCGATTATTTTTTGATTTTGACGCTTTCAAAAATGTCAACGGTCTGTGGTCAGTTTGCAAAACAAAAGGTCTCCCTGATAAAAAAAACCTAGCAAACTTGTCCAGTCCCCAGACCAAAGCAAGACACTCCCTTTCAATAGTCGAGTATCTCTCTTGCACCACAGAAAACTTTTTGCTAGCGTATTGCACTGGATGTAAAAGTCCTGACTTTTCCTGTAGCAAACATGCACCCATGCCCTTACTGCTAGCATCTGTACGTAAGACAAAATCTTCATCCAAGTTAGGAAGAAGTAACACAGGAAATGAATTGAGTACAGCTTGAACCTTCTCCAAACTTTTCTGACACTCATCAGACCACTCAATCTGACGCTTCTTATCTCCCTTAGTCAGTTCAGTCAAAGGTGCAGTAAGACTAGCAAAATGAGGAACATATCTGCGATAGTAGGACAAAAAAGACCCAACAAAGAGCGAACCTGCTTCTTCGTAGTTGGCTTACCCACAGACAAAATCTTTTGCACTTTCTTGACTTCGGACGGACGAACATGACCAACGGAAATCATATGTCCCAAAAACTCCAACTCCTGAAAACCAGCCAGCACTTTTGACGGACGAGCTGTCAACCCAAACAACCTGAGACGGGTCAAAAGCATGCGTAAGTAGTCCAACAACTGCTGCCAAAGACGAGCTGCAAGAAGAATGTCAAAAAAAAAAAAACTTACAGCTGAAAAACTGATACAACTGCAGCTTCCGCATCATTCTTGCGAATGTAGCTGGTGCGTTCTGCAACCCGAAAGGCATTCTCGTCCACTGAAACAACCCAAAAGGAGGAGTTTGAAACGCAGTCTTTTCCTTATCCTGAGGCAACATAGGTATCTGCCAGTATCCCTTCGCAAGGTCTACTTTGACAAAATACCGACCTTCAGACAAACGACAGAAAATATCCTCAACATCTGGAATCGGTTCAGAGTCGAACACAGTGACCTTATTGAGAGCCCGATAATCGATACAGAATCGAATTGAGCCATCAGGCTTACCCACCAGAACGACTGGAGAACTGTACGGTGATACAGACGGTTCAATCACTCCAAGATCCAACATAACCTGAACCTCTCTCTGAATGATCTCCCTCTTTGCAAAAGGCAAAGGGTAAGACTTGACCCTAACAGGAACATCAGTAGTCAGATTAATACAGTGTGGATCTACCTGTACAGCCTTCCCTGGTGTATCTGTCAAGACATCAGAAAAATCCTCCAAAACACTCATCAACTGAGACTTTTGAGTGTCTGACAACTCAGGAGCAACCTTTACATCACGAAATGTCTCGCCTTGAACAGACAAGGTAGGTAATGAAACGTCATCGTCACTCACATCCTGTACAACTCCTACAGAGGAACAATGTACATCCTGTACAACTCCTACAGAGGAACAATGTACATCCTGTACACCCGGGGGGGAGAAACAGGGGAATGTGAACACTCTGCATCCGAAACACCAGTGGAAACAACACAATCCACAGGTAACTCATTAGACAATGCAGACGCAGAGTCTAATCCCTGAGGAACACAAAGAGCAACATCGAAATCGAAATTGACAGCAACATTCGTCCGAACCACATACTCTTTCAACATATTGATGTGGAAAACCTTGGACTTCCATGCATGTCAATACGATAGTTGACAGGTGAACACTTTTCCTTCACAAGAAAAGGACCTTTCCAGGAAACCTTCAACTTATTCTGTTCATCAGAGAGCAAAACAAGAACCTGATCACCCACTTTCAATGAACGAGGAGAGCTCTTTCTGTCTGCGTACACCTTATACTTGTCGGTCTGACTGTCAGCGGTCTGTTGTGCCTGAGCACAACTGTCCAGTATCGATTGTGCAAGTCATGTACATATTGGTAAACGTTTTTGTCATCGTCAGTCATCTGTGTGCCAGTCCACTTATCAGCTAACAAAGCGATAGGACCACGGGGTGAATGACCGAAAAGTAACTCAAAAGGAGAAAACCCTAAAGTCATATTCGGCAACTCCCGATATGCAAACAGAACAGCCGGAATGTACCGATTAAAATTCCTTCCACTCACACCAAAATCCAATCACTCCTATACACACTAATAAAGAAAAACAAATGTTTTCAAACAGCAAAACCAAGAAGAATTTCCAAAAAAAAAAATTGTTTATTTGGACAGGCCTCCCAAAATGATCACCCTTTTGGATCAAATCAGTGGCCAGGGGAAGGAGAAAAATCGAATTCAAATAATAGGAAAGAAAAAGGTTGTGAAACGAAAAAAAAAGAACTATGTAAGGCTAAGCGTCTCCCATCGCCATGCCCCCTTGCTATCCGCAAGAGAAGGTGGAAGCTCACCAGCCTATGGAACAACAATGCCCTAACAAAACAGAGGTAGAAATAGAAAAAGGCACTCACTCAACAATCCTTTCACATACACATACACACACAAAAAAAAATCTTAAAACAACATTAATTAAAACAATGAAAAGACAAACACCTAAAAAGGGGGATAACACAATCACTATCAGAAACCCTACCTAAGAAATGAAAATGAGAAAATTTTCAAACTAGATAGGTGCCTATGATAAAGACGAAATAGAGAGAGAATGAAGTCAGAAAACAGCAAAAGTAGACAGAGTGGAAATCACCAAGACAGTAAGAAAAAGTAAGACTAGAAATTATTAGAAAAAGCCCTCTGGACTACCCTACTGGCACAGCCCACCCGTATAATCGGAGACGGGACTAGCACAAAATACTAGAATAGAAAAAAAAAAACACACCCACAAAAGTTACATAGGGACACTTTTGAAGGGGGGGGGGGGGGGGGGGTACAATGAAAAGTGAACACTAAGTCTTAAGTGGGGTTGGGGAAGAAAACAAAATTATTTTGCCACTCCAGAAAAAAACAACAAAAAAACAACAACAACAACAACAAACCAAACGGTTGGTATAAATCAACAAACTCTTGCCCAACCTGGATCTTCC
Organism: Conus betulinus; assembly: GCA_016801955.1. Lineage (NCBI taxonomy): Eukaryota > Metazoa > Mollusca > Gastropoda > Neogastropoda > Conidae > Conus > Conus betulinus. The sequence goes on from JADBJO010005896.1 coordinate 33,503, forward strand.
CGCGGATTGGAGCTTGGCCCGGGAACGCGCGCAGCCCCGGCCATCCACCTTAGTGCCCGATCTCCAGTCTCCTCACACGGGGAGTCGGCCCAGGGCTTGAGTACCGGTCATTCAACTACAATTCACATACTTCTGTATGTGTTAGGCCTCTGCCTTTATCATTGGGCACAGTCCGCCTCTTCTTCCATCTAAATCATCTGTTCCATTCTCAGAGTGCGCACCGATACAGGCCAACGCCTGTTTATATTCAAATCGCGTGAACAGTGTTTAAAATTTCACTCAAACCCTGGGCCACGCTCAGTCAGTACTCTCCCTTGTGTCACACGACTAACCTATAGTGTAACGCACGAATCAATATCTTTTTCTTAATCTGTACTGTTTCATGTAATCGCGTAGTCAACACTTCTCCAATCAGACTGTCATTCTGTGCCTTCAAATTTCATTTTCACGTCTGAGATCATTGACCTCATTTTTCAAAGATATAACATCCTCACACAGTCCTGCATACATGTCTTTCATCTCTCTCATATCAACTTTCATCTCATGGAACTTACAGTTAAGGTCCTGAATGGAGGAAAACACATCACGAAGACTGGGTTCTGTAGCTGAACGGGAGAGAGAGGAGGTGGTTGCCGGTGAACCACCGCTGGAGCTTTTCAGTCTGGTCTGCCTCAGGTCGGTTGCTTTGCTGCCAGTAACAGGTCCGGGATTCAGCTCAACATCACCGCAACATTGAAGTAAAAGACTGTAATATAATAGAGAGAGGAGCAAACCTGCAGTGACACCGCCTTGCCACGTACAAATCCGCAATGTCCTATAGAATAACACAGCCTTTTTCAAAACACGTCGATCCATAAATAAAATCAAGAAAAACAGACACAAACCCACCACAGACAACACGAAAAGAAAGAGGTATCACATGCATGATATTGCTAGCACAGTGACACTTCACAAAAATAACTGAACACCTCACAGTTTCACTTAGAATCCAGAGCACTTTACGGTTGATGTTAACACTCTGTGTGCCGGAAGTGAACCCGGGAGAGAGAGAGAGAGAGAGAGAGAGAGAGAGAGAGAGAGAGAGAGAGGACACTTTGACACTTTATTGACTTCAGCTACAGGGGCCATAAAGGCAAGGGAGGTACACATACGACTGGGACATATTGCAGCATGAAAGTATAAGAAAATACACATAGCATTATTAAGTATAAGGAAACTAAATGGTTAAATTAACAAAACTATCAGGACGTAAAGGATTTAAGGATCGCTCACATTGTCAGGATGGCACAGATTTTTATAAAATGAACTAACTCAGACGTAAACGATCAAATCCGATTAGAACACTTCCGTACAGAACGTCCTTTTCTACGCTACCTTTCCCGTCCCTTTAGTTCCCAAACACAGTTCCTATCCCCTTCTCTCACTTTGCGCAAATAAACATAAACAGTAAACGCCAGCTCACATTCTTCCATTCCTCCTTCTCCCAGCCTCAACCTCTAGTCCGACAGACCCCTGACCGCCCGATCGCCCAACCCCCACCCCCAACCTACCTTACCCTTCTCCACTCCCGACATCGCTGTCTCAAACGCACGCAGGCTTATGCGCGCGCGCGCGCGCGCGCGCGCGCGCGCCACACACACACACACACACACACACACACACACACACACATACTATCCCCAAATCATTTTCTGTAAGAGTATTGCTAACTTTCGATGCCTGATTGTATTTGCCTGCTTCTAATTGTATGAACAACAGATCATAGGCTTGCCTACATAGTCAATTAGTTGGTAGTTTTACCAGTCGCAATCAGTATTTAACACATTTTACAGCAGTTTCAACGAACAAAGGATATCTTCCTGTTTATCCATAACTCATTTTATTTAAAGAGTGTAGTGGTACACCCAAGAATCATTTAATGGCAAAAGTATGTACTTTTTTTCTATTAACTGCGTATCTTCTAACCCCCTTATTTCTGCTGTGTAAGTCAATATGGGCTCTATCTAAATACCAGAAAGCTTCCAGCATAGGACAAGATCAATTGTACGTACTTTTTTTTTAGTGATTTTTGAATTTCAGTAGCGCCCATTTTACCTTTTCTGCTCATGTCTAGAAGGGCAGCACTCATACTTCATTTCGTTGTAAATATCAAGCCCAAGTATTTGTATGTGTTTGTTATTTTTTTCCCGTTTCCATATGTCCATTTGTCTCATATTCTAAGATAACCACCTTTACAGAAAACCTTATCTAGATTTACTTCTAGACATAATCTCTCAGCCTCTTTTTTCAAATTGTTGAGTTGGTTCTGTAGACCTAAAACGGAATTGGAGAGCAAAATCACGTCGTCTGCGGAAAGCATAAAAACAATTCAATTGTGAAATTCCTGATACCATCTGGATCCTGTGCTTCCCTTTCCTGATTAATTCTATGACTAATTCATAGACAAAAAAAAAAAAAAAAAAAAAAAAAAAAGAAAAAGGGCAGAGTATACAATCTTCTTTTACTCCTCTCAGTTAATAAAAAAGAATCAGAATACGAACGCCTATCTCTTACACATGCAATGACTGAGTCATAAAACTCCCCAAAGTGCTTTATACATTTTTCCGTCAACACCACTTCTCCTTAACACATGCTACAAGACATCTCTGTCAGTAGAATCAAATGCTTTCCTAAAGTCGACGAAAGCTGCATAGAGCTTAGAATGTTTTGCTAAATATTTTTCAATGACAGAGTGTAAAGTACAATGTGTGATTAATTGCACTATATTCTGCTCTAAACCCATCTTATTCCTCAGCTAATTTTCCGTCAACTTCTGCCCTTCGTGAGAGTCACTTATTCAGAAGAAATGTGTACACTTTGCTCACGATACTTGTTAATGCCACACCATGGTAATTATCAGGTAGATTAGCATTCCATTTCTTGTGTAAATTGGAATAATAATGGATTTACACCATTCCTTTGGAAAATGCCCAGTTCAAATGTCTATGTAAAAGCACTACGAAAAATCTAATTACCGTTTCATTGGCATTTGTAAGCATTTCACCAAGTCTCATATCAGCACCATAACTTTTTATCGGCATTAAAGTTTATTTACACAAGATACAACTTACTCTTGAGAAATAGGATCGTTAAAAGGTGGCTAGTTTGAATCGTCCATTAGTTCTGCTGCTAACATTTCCCCTTGAGCCAGCCCAGGTGTCATCATACTAAATATCCTGTGGAAATGTTCGTATCACTGGTCCATAGAAATAACATAATGCACTACAGTTTTTTTCTGTTCACAGATCTGATTATTTTCCAGGATACCTTGGGGTCGTTGGTTGACTGTTTCAATTTAATAATCCTTTCATTGTCAAAATCCTTTTTCTTGAAAACTAATAGCTCTTTGTATTGTCTCCTGTCATCAACATACGTATCTCTTTGAGGTTCATTACTCATTTTTGACCGTTGAAATAGTTTTTAAGTAACGTCAGACCGTTCTTTTCTTTTGGGCGCATTGTTTATAGTACCATTCATTTACGCTTTTCTTCTTATTGCCTACAGTTCGAATCATGGAGGCAGTAGCGCCATACAGTATTTTAACAAATATATCTAGAGAAGTGTTGACACCGACTGAAAGAGTTTGAACAGCTTCTTGGATATGGCTATGAAACACATGTGAATTTAACTCATGTCTGTACTCTAACAAATAATCTTCAGACCACACAATACAATGTTTATCATTCCCTACAGTTCTAAATATGTCTGTACAATCAAGACTCCAAGTAAATTCAATAGGCAAATGTCAAGAATCGACAGCCTCCAAAATGCAAATGACAATTACTTGAAAACAGCCCTTAAGTGATTAACACACACACACACACACACACACACACACACACACACACACACATATATATATATATATATATATATATATATATATATATATATATATATATATATATATATATATATATATATATATATATATAAGTATAAAAGAAAACCCAACGCTAAAATTGGCACCGCTCCCAGCAGCAGCTGAAAGTGTCTGGACGATAAAACCATCACTGGATCAATATAAAATCAAGAAGTCGTCCACTCAATGTCTTCCCTTCTTTTATTATCAAATTTTCGACTTTTTGAAGGCTTCTTCAGGAATCTGCATTATCGGAAAACAACACAAGAAACACCATCAGAATTCCAAAAGTAAGATAAAATCAGCTTATATACTTGTGTCTATGTCTATATCACACACACACACACACACACACACACACACACACACACACACTGGAGAGGTAGTGAAACCCCATTCTTATTCAGTATGATAAACCTCTTTACTTAAATTAAAACATGACGTCATAAAACATTGTTACCAACTTAAATACCTGGGAAGCGAGGGGTTCGAAAGGAAATGTAATAACTTTTTAAAATATTCAATAGGAACACTGTCAAACTATCTTATTCTTGTATGCCAAATCTTAAAAAAATAATTGATGCGTCAAAGAAAAAAAAAACCAATGTCAAAAACGAGGGTGACAAACGGAAAACTTGCAATTGCACAACCAAAGAACAATGCCCTCTGAACAACCAGTGTCTCTCTGATAGCATCGTATACACAAACCACTGTGACAACAAAAAACGGCAAAGAGATATACATAGGGATTACAGAAAACAAATTCAAAGCTAGGTACGCCAATCACAAACAATCTTTCAAGAATGAAAAATACAAACATCAAACAGAGTTAAGTAAACATGAATGGGATCTCAAGAAAACAAATACAGATTTTAACATTACATGGAAAATAATGAGAAAAGCAGCAGCATACAATAATAAAACAAAAAGATGTAATCTGTGCATAACAGAAAAGTGGATGATTCTATGCAAACCTAGTATGGCAACATTGAACGCAAGAGTTGAAATTGTAGACAGTTGCAGGCACAAAAGGAAATTTTTATCAACAAATATAAAATAGCAACCCTGATAGGACCCCTCATACAATAATACCTAATAAAGAAAGCCTTACAACCTTTACAGGGCCCCCCTTGCACAACAGTTATCAATCCATCTTAACCACAATCGTCACATATATCACACCACTAAATTAACTACACAATCCCATCGTCTCACTCCTCCCCTCCCTCCACGCAACCCCCCCCCCCCCCCCCCCCCCTCCCCTCCTTTTCCTCTCCCATAATACCCTCTGTCGTTTCTGTCTGGTGGGCTTTCTTCCCACCACGTCGACACTAGATAAGTCTCTCTTGGTTCTTTGTTCTGTCTTAAATATTAAATGTGATCTGTTTTGTTTTTTTGTTTGTTTTTACCCTGAAGAAGACCCAAGAGGTTGAAATGCATCGTGTCTTGTCCTATGCTTTGTTTGTCAATGTCCTTGGCGGTAACTGAACCCAAGTTTGGCATGATAGGCTTTTAAATAAATTAAAATCTATAGGTCTCTCTGGTCATATTCATAAATTTGTTAAAACATTCCTGACCAACAGAAGTATTCAAATAAGAATTGGTTATACTTATTCATCCAAAAGATTACTAGATATGGGTGTCTCTCAAGGCTCTGTGATCGCCCCTCTTCTCTTTAATATTTTAACTAATGATTTACCTAAATACGTAAAAAAAAAAGAAAAAAAAAAAAAAAAAAAACAACTTTTACTTAATTCAACATGGGGATGACATCTGCTTATGGTTGAACGCCACATTAAAAAAGAACACATCAAAAAGATCTGTCAATTACATTAGAAGAATATATCAAAAAGAGTTAGACAACATTGCGAACTTCATGTCTTATAATGGCTTATGCCAGTCGGCTGAACAATCCCGTATGATGTCATTTGATGCAGGTGGGTCTGCTCACAATAGTCCTAACTTCAAAGTACATAATACTACATTGAGCTACACTTCTGAGATTAATTTTTTTGGGGTGCATCTTATGTCAAATGTTTCTTGAACTTTCACTTGAAACAAAATAAATCAAGAGAGAAATTCTCTTAATCTGCTCAAAGTTATAACAAGTAAAGAAAGTTGGGGCAGGAAACAAAAAGTCTAATACATATTTCTTCTGCTTTAGTTAGATCCAAATTGTCATATGCACAAGAGGTCTTTTTCAGTGCTCCTAAGTACTTATTAAAAAAGCTTCAATGTATAGACTCTAAGGCATTCAGATTAGCCTTTGGTGATCCAGCCAAAACGTCCAAGAGTCATTTCAGATTCAAAGAACTGAAATACCTGGGGCATCGCATAGGAAGCAGAAAGGTGTAGCCTGAATTGGAGAAGATCGAGAAAGTCAAAGAAGCCAAGCGACCAGAGACAAAGAAAGAGCTTAGAGCATTCTTAGGCTTGACAGGATATTATCGCAAGTTTATACCCAACTATGCAACCATTGCACTGCCGCACACAGATAGAACGTGCAAGAAGGAACCAGAGTAAATGTTGGAACGCTAGTTGCCAACAAGCCTTCACCACCCTGAAGGAAAAGCTGATGGAGAATCCTGTTATTTGTTTGCCCGACCTAGACAAAGAGTTTGTGCTGCACACAGATGCGTCCGACAGAGGAGTTGGGGCAGTATTGCACTGAGAGCAGGAGGATGGTCTTAGACCAGTTGCTTAAGCTAGTAAAAAAGTTAAATGGGGCAGAGTTGAATTTTGCCAGAAAGAAAGAATGCCTGGCAGTGGTCTGGGGGATTAAGAAATTTGAGAGATACCTGTATGGGAAGAAGTTTGCCCTGCAGACTGATCATCAGCCACTCCAGTCGTTTCAGCAAAATAAACCCATAAATGGAAGATTGATGAGGTGAGGTGGGTGGGGCATCAGCAACAGTACTGTTTTACAGTACAGGTTATCCCAGGTGTGGATAACATCGACGCTGACTATCTCAGTCGTATGAAGTGAATTGAAAATCTTGCCAGTTTTAAAAGAGGGATTTTCCCCATGATCTTGTTATATCTTTAAAACCAGATTTTCAAGTCTAAAAAGGAGGCTATTGTCAGGGACAATACGACTGGACAATCAGCGGGATGAGAGAGAGAGAGAGAGAGAGAGAGAGAGAGAGAGAGAGAGAGAGAGAGAGAGAGAGAGGATGGATGTTTACGGATAAGTGGAATGATGAAAGGTGTAGTATGACGTCGTTCGGAAATCGAGTCATCGCATAAGTAAC
>JADBJO010005896.1:45654-50130 GCA_016801955.1 Conus betulinus
AAGTTAATGCAGCTATATATGTACATCAGGATGAGAAGTATACGCCATGTGCAAGTCCAATTCCATCAGATATTGCTGGGTTGCATGCCTGTGCAGTCAGGGTACAAACAAATTCAAGTGTATTAACAATTATATCTGTTTTATTTACCATAAGGACCCAATGATATTAATACGGAATGGTTACGATTACTCCAGTCAGACAATTCTAATAATATCTTATCACTGGGGATTTTTAATGCCCATTCACCTTTCTGGGAAAAAGTGGTGTCAAAAAGTAACGAACAATCGCTTTATAGAAAATATTGTAGATTCATCTCTTTATCTTTTAAACAATGGTTGTATTACTCGCATCCCAGACAATCCAAAACACAATCCTAGCGCCATTGACTTGTCATTGATATCTCCTGATTTAGCAGTGTTTTGTGACTGGCAAACCCTTGATGACTCATTGAATAGTGACCACTTTCCAATTATTATTACATTAGAAAACATGCAATGTAAAACAAATGATGCAACACATGACAAAGTTCCAAAATATTGTTACAAATTTGCAAATTGGAACAATTTTTTCTGTCTTATTAAGTTCATTCAACATTGATATAGATACCATTAATAATCAAGAGATGTTGATACACTATGTGACAGATTTCAAAAGACCATACATTTAGCTGCTCGTGAATCCATCCCAACAGTAAAATCTGTAAAATCTAAAAAAAAAACATCTGGGTAATATCTGGTGGAACGACACTTGTCAACGTGCACAAGATGAGAAAATTGCGAAATCGAAAGAATATATTCGTGAAAAAGATCCAAAAGAAAAGGTCATAAAGAATTTGGAGAGAAAAAGAGTAAAGAATCTACAAAACAGTATAAATGCTCGAGAAAAAACGACAATATTGGTCATCCTTTTGTGAAAATAATGTATCAAACTTTAAAGATATTCAAAACGTTTGGACAAAATTAAAAACAATGAAAAGTGGAATAATCTACCAAATTGTCCTGTTCATCTTACCAATTCTGAATTTCCATCTAATTTTGATAAAGCTGAGGCATTTGCTGATTTGTTTGCTAAAAATAGCAGCAAGAAAATCTATCAACTGAAAATAAAAATTATCGAGAAAATGAAGAAAAATAAAGACATTTATAATAAACCAAATCCTATTGAAGATCATTACCTAAATACTCCAATAACAATTCAAGAGGTTAAAGAATGTTTAAGTAATTTAAAAAGTAAGACATCAGTGGGTTTAGATGGCATATCTAATGAAATCCTTAATCATCTTCCACAAAATGTAATACATTTTCTCCTCTTTTTTTTTTCAGAAAAATGTTGGGAAATGGGAAAATGCCTATGATTTGGAAACAATCTATTATTGTTCCAATTCATAAGAAGGGAAAACCTATGAAAGATATAAGTAGTTATCGCCCCATTGCTTTAACATCAAACACATGTAAATTAATGGAAAAAAATATATTAAAAAGATTAGTTCACCATTGCAATAAACATAACATAATTCCTATCAATCAAGCTGGATTTCAAACAGGTAGATCCACAATTGAACACTTGGTTAAACTTTTTCTACCAGGTAAAACATCAATTTGCACGTCGCAAGAACATATTAGCCACATTTTTTGACATTCGTAAGGCCTACGAACATGTATGGCACAAGCGTTTGCTGTATAAAATTAAGAATATTGGTATTAATGGTAATATGTTTAATTATATTCAAGAGTTTCCTTCATTGCCAGTCTATCAAACACGAATAGGAAATACTTATTCAATCCCTAGGCCTTTACAGATGGGTCTACCCCAAGGTTCTGTAATTTCACCAATGTTATTCAACATTCTGATTTATGATCTACCAAAAGGTCTCTCAAAAGATACAGAATTAGCTCAGTTTGCTGACGACATATGTTTATGGGTAAAAGTAACTATGAAACGTCATACTTCTCTACGATCTCTGAATTACATCAAAATCAAATACCAGCATGAGCTCAATAAAATAAACAAATTCTTACATGAAAATGGGCTTTCCCTTTCAACAGAAAAAAAAACTCATATGATGCTCTTCAACTCTGGTTATGATCCAGAAAAGCTACCAAAATTTACATTGGATGGTATCATTTTAAACTATGTTAAAAACGTTAAATTTCTAGGAGTCATAGTAGTAGCAAACTTACGTGGAATGCTCACATTGATTACATTCTAAACAAAGCAAGGAAAAGTTTAAACTTCCTTAAAATTATAAATAAACAATCCTGGGCTCAAGATTCTAAAACATTAACCATCTTAGCAAATGCTTTAGTTCGTTCAAAACTTTGCTATGCTCAAGAAGTTTTCTTTAATGCACCTCAACATCTTTTAAATAAACTTCAAAGTGATGATTGCAAAGCTTATAAAATTGCCCTTGGAGTCCCCACACATACATCAAATTTAGGGACATACAATGAGGTAGGTGTTTTACCACTCACAGACTTCCGAAAAGCTTCTGCTTCAAAGTTTGTTTTGAAAAAAAAAAAAAAAAAAAAAAAAAACTTCTCAAGAGGTATGCTTAGATTCGGAAAAGGACTTTGGAAAGCGTGCTCAAAAAACATACTCTCAACAAAATCTATCTGTGCTTATTCGTACGATCTTCTGAGTAAAATTTTTTTTCCCCACCACGTTCCCGGTCTATCAAAGAGACCTACATCGAGATTAGGCTCTATGTTGTAAAGAAGAAATATTTCGCTTTCTTTGAATTTAGAAGGGAGGGACTTAAACATATAACACATGGCAATCACTGGATTTCAAACAAATAGGGTTTGGGTAACCAAAGGTGGAATTATGAAACATACTACGATACTGAAGTTATTAGAATCAGGTTTAATTTATCATCTAAGCCTGCATCATCTTTCTCTTCGCCTCTTTATAGCTCACCCCCCTCCCACTCTATCACCAATATATCGTCTTCACCTCATAGCGAACCTCCCTGTTCATCTATTAGCTTCCCAACCCTCATCACCCTTATCACCTACCTATCCCAGACTCTCCCACCCTCTCTCAATCAAGTTCCCTCACTCTCAATTTTTTATCCCACCCTCTTACCTCTTACTGTCATCCTCCCCCGCTAACTGCCTACACCTCCCCTCCCTCCATCACCCACTCCCTCCCTATCACTCCAACCCAACTCCCCATCTCTCTATCTCTCCATAAATCTCTTTGTCTGCCTATCTGTTTGTCTGTTTGTCTGTCTCTCTGTCTACCTGTCTGTCTATCACTCGAGCTATCTACCCATCTATCGTTCTATCAATCTATCCTTCTCATATCCATTCAAGGAAGAGCCTTCTCTCTATGCCGGCCTCCCCTACTTTCTTTTTTGACCTCTCACACCTGTTTTTTTTTTTTTTTTTTTTTTTTTTTTGTTTCGTTTTTTCCTTTTCTTGTTTTTTTTTTTTCCCCCTCCCCCTTTTGGGATGAGGAACACATTGTCTCACAAATCTACCTAGTCCCAATGGGGTTGACCTTGAACCGAAAGGAAAAAAAAAAACACACAAGGAAAACATGAGGAAGGTCCAGCAGCAAGACAACATGTTCGTGTGCTTGTGTGTGTGTGTGTGTGTGTGTGTGTGTGTGTGTGTGTATCCTTGACCGTACACACGTAGTAATGTATGTAGGCGTGTGCATGTATGGTTCTGAGAGTGCGTGTATGGGGCATGTGTATGATTTTTTTTGCTAAACTGTCCGATATCTTAACTGATTTTCAAATATCATGGACATAGGTAATTTTGATTCAGTCTTTTTAGCAATACTTACACACATTTTTGCTATCAAAATTATATAATTAATTTTCTTTCGATTCACTGCATCGATATCGTCGCTCTTCTGTTTTCCAAACAGAACATCAACCAGAGATAAGGATACATTAATGTCGCACTGTACTAGTATAAATTGGCTAATGTATTTCCAGAAGTATCTAACAGTTGGACATTCATAAAAGAAATGCTCGATATAATCGATTTCGTCAGTACAATAAGAACATTTTTTATCATCACGTATTTTCATCTTGCATAGCATAATATTAGTGGGATAAATGTTATGCAAAATTTTCCACTGCAGCACTCTCAATCGTGTTTCTTTTGTACACAAGCGAGGGATCTGCCAAACATTCTTGTTTAATTCTATGCCAAATTTGTTTTTCCAAAAGCTAAAGGCACAAGGATCCGATTTTTGCAACATACATATTGTTTTCCGAAACTCTCTACAGGCTATCAGTTTCTTGCCACAAAAGAGTGGGGGATCTGAAAAATCACTGTTACACCGATCTTCTTCACTTATACTTGAAACATATTGTCGGACAGCAGCGGCTACTACATTATATTCGAGTGTCCTGAGGGTGAATCTCCAATCCTATTACGTATTTCAGGCAAAGATAACATTCCATTGGCACCAAACATATCCTGAACTATCAGTATACCACCTCGTATCCAATCGGGAAA
>JADBJO010005896.1:52587-62587 GCA_016801955.1 Conus betulinus
ATCTCTGCACTGCGTTATCTGCATGTTTTTTCCCTGGAAACAATATCTAAATCATTATCTAACACACAATTAAAATCACCACATATAATATATTATCTGAAATTATATTTGACATTACTTTTTCTAATTCTTCAAAAAATAACGTTTTTCTCTTGAGCAGTATTAGGTGCATAAATATTTAAAACTACTATCTTCTCTGTGATATTTTCACTTCAACGGCCAAAATTCTTCTTGAGCTGTGTAGTATTATGTAACTGTCAACTACGTTTTCACGGAACAAGATTACCTGTACACAACTATGTGCTGTGAAAGTGATACATAGAAATCCCCTGTACCCCATTCTTTTTTCCATTGATCATGTACATCTTCTGTGATGTAAGTCTCCTGTAAACATATAATATCATATTTTCTCTCTTTAATTAATTTGAACAACGCTTTTCTTTTTAAACGAGACCGCAGTCCTCGTACATTTAGCGAAAACAGACGCAAATTTGAGTCGCAAGCCATGAGGAAGTCCGATTGCCATAACAAAGTCCGTTACCCGAGAATTAATCCGAAAACATAAGTCCGTAAAGCCAAAGCGGTCGTCGTTAGGGAAAGCATGAATTAACACATTCTGCCTATCCCACGTCTTTTTGAGAGTGGGACAGGGAGGATGCACGCGACATGCGTGAGTATGGCGTGAACTGATGTGACCATTTCACTGCTGTTGGGGAATCCCCGTCCGTTTGCACCTGATTCAAACCGGTGTCAGGTCTGACTGTTTCCCTTTCTTTGACGGTGTTTACCCGGCCAGATTTAAAGTGAGGTGTAACTGAATTACTATCCTCTGGCACCGAACGAGGTGACTCCTCTGCCTTTGCCTTTTCCATAGCAGAACACTCTGCATCTGCAGCCTGAGTGAGTTGAGTCTCAGGTACAATATCTGTATGAGAGTCTTCAAAGACGTCCTCTGTCTCATCAAAGGTAGACGGTGCAAGGTCGATGTCCTGGATCGGAGGGGTAAAGTGCAGGGAAGAAGCATTACTGCGGTCTGTAGTCATCTCCTCCAGACCAGGTTCCAAGGATACCGGATCAGGAAAAGCACCACACTCCGGGTCCCCACGTCTGTGTCCACTCTGATGACACTCTCTGCAGGTGACCATGTTCTGGCACTGGTGCAAAAAATGACCAGGCTGTAAACATCTGGAACACACCGGCTTCCGTACCACCTTTGGCTGTTCTTTATGATAAAGTCTTGCCGTGAAAGAGCCGACCTTAATAAATCGCTCTAACGGGACAGCGGGAGTGTTGATGAAAACAAACCGTCTTCCAGTCACAAAACGAGTAAGTTTGCCATCTTTATTTCGGATTTTTTCCATGAGAAGGGAAAGATCTCAGAACACAACCTAATCTGACCAAAGCAGATTCAATGTCATTCCCTGCCACTGAAATGGGTATGTCAGAAATGAACAGCTTTGTCACGGGCGCTTCTTCTGTACCACCTCTGACAATATACGGATTCTTGTCATGAAGAGACACTGTATGGCCATTTAGCACAATACCTTCAATCAACAGTTGATTTCTGGAGGTTCGATTCATGGGATAGACACGCCATAAACCCCTTTATCACTGAGCTCCCAAAACAGTCTCAGATCCCACACACCCGCTCAGCTGCCAGGCAAATGTCTAAAGCAGTAAAACTGTCATTACCAACAGGTAACTGGGTAGCATCCACAGGGGTTAAGTCCCTCCTCCTTATAAACACCGGCTCCACGTGCGTGGCAGCAGCCATCATCACGCACACACACACACACACACACACACACACACACACAGAGGCTCGCACCTTACCTCGGTATTCAAGCTGTACAAACGTCAATAGGCACGTGCAAAATATGAAAAAAAGGCACGAATCTATAACATGGCGGGCCACACAAACCCACGCCAAGGAAGAAAGTCAATTCAATTAAACAAAGAAAAAGATGAATTCCCAGTATTAGTATTAGTATCTACACTCACATAAATTACACCATTATACAGAACACTCCACCACCAATGTGCCTGCACACATAAAATCCAAAAGAACGATGATAACTACGTCAACACTGAAAAAACTGCAGAGCCTGCACAACACGTCCGCTCGACGTCGAGTGAACCTAATTCTGAGTAAAACTAATATAGATCAAAATAACATTGCTAAAAATCCAACGTTTTTTCTCCAGTACCAAAATGGGAACAATCAACAGCAATATTTGATATAGAAATACACAGATTTATCAAAAATGACTCACCTAATCTTTTAAAAACTCACTTATGCTCTCATTTAGAAAATAATTACAATAATCATTTAAAAGTATATACGGATGGTTCAGTGCTTGATAATTCAAATTCAGGAGCAGCTTTCGTAATCCCTAGTTTACACATTCAAAAGTTATTTTATCTTGGTAACAACTTATCTATATACAGTGCAGAACTACTATTTGCTATATTGAAGTCCTTGGATTTCATACTAACTTTTCCCATTAACAACAGTCAAATCTTAATATATGTGCTGATTCGAAAGCAGCGCTTCTTTCGATAAAGTCGCCCAATTCACGCATACGCCAAGATATGATAATTGAAATAAATCATTTAATACACCTTCTTTCAATCAAAGGAATTACTGTGACTTTTTGCTGGGTGCCTTCTCACTGCGGCATATATGGAAACGAAAGAGTAGATCGAGCTGCAAAACAAGCAGCCAAAATAGTAATGATGCTGTGTCCGTTAATGTTCCATTAGATTTAACAGAATGCTATTCAATCATTAATAATAAAATCTCACGAAAACGCTAAAATCTTAGTGTTAAATACAGACATACAGTATAGTCATAATTGTTTTTTAATCAACATGACAGAGACAACAAAACAGACCATCCAAGCGTTTTATTTGCTCATCTAGAGAGATTGAGAGTCTTATTCACAGACTTCGTTTAAATTCAATCAAAACAAAATATTGTAACAATGTCAGATGTATATGCGGTGAATACTTAAGTGTCAATCATATATTGACCGTTGTTCAAAAACTTAAGACATTTTTTAAGAAATTGGGTATTGATGGTTTCACTGATGGATCGACTCCTTTGTCTTTATCTAGCATACTTAACAATTATTCTGTTCTTCAATCTGTATGTAAGGTTTATTGCATAGTTCACTGAGTATTTATTTGTAAAATTGTTAATTTATTGATTTGGTAATTTCAGTTGTCCATTGTTACTAGTTTATCTATTCATTTATATAATTAGGATCCAGGGTGGGGTACATGACAATTCGTAGGACAAAAGGGATACATTTTTAATATTTTTTTTTTTTCTTTTCTTTGTAAACCTTGTTACAGACACATCCACTTATTCTCATTCACCCACAAACTCACTATTGTCTGAATCACTTTCAGTGGAAGGACACTAAATTGAAGAAACACACACACACACACACACACACACACACACACACACACACACACACATGGGCACATACACACACATGGACCCAAGCCTACACATCCATACACACTGAGATGTACATTCACTAGACACATAAAAAAAAGCAACAATGGTAGGTAGGCACTCAAGGTCTGACCAGGCATTGGGCTAATGCGTGGGTCAGACATCTGCTAAGTCGTAGCCATAAGACCCTCTTCTTCAATTCTCTCATCTTAGTTGTTAATTAATTTATCCATGAACTTAAAATGATGCGTAGCGTGGTCACAAAAGTTAGCAGGCGTGGTAGCATATATGGACTAATCTGCATGCCCGTGATGGCTCCTTGATGAAACTGAAACTGAAACTGAGCATGCAAATCTGCCATGCTTGCACTTATGTAGATTAGTATTGTTTCAAGCTCATAATAGTGAAAATTTTGGGAAAAAAAAATCGCGCACACACACACACACACACACACACACACACACACACACACACACACACACAACACGTCTGAAGGTACTAACCAGAAATTGTTTTCACATTCTGGAAGGTGTTTGCTATCCACCCTCCAAACTCCATCTGGTCTTTTTTCCCACACAACGTTGCTGGCCTGGCAGTAGGTAGACATCACACATGCATCTATGCACATGCACAGCTTGTTTGTTCATGGTGGGGGCTCTTTCTCCCCTCATCATCAGCCCGTGTGTGAAGCTAGACTGACTGAGCTGACTACTGTGTGTCTGTCTTACTGGACAGATTATTGCTCTTGCACAATGGACAGCTCAAAGAAGTGATCAGTTTGACAAGCTGCGCAAAATCAACAATAGCTCGTTTATGAGCTTTCGCTGATGCACTAGGCCTACACACTCGCTCACGAGAAGAATTTGAACTGTCAGCTACTGACGAATATAGGACCACACATGGAAGCTGTTCGTAGCTTTCTTTTTGCATTGAGTCTTTGTTTTATTCTGGAGAATATTACTGCTATCAGCACACTGCCAAGTTGATTTTCATCAACACTAGACCAGTCACCAAACACAGCACTGCTTGAAACAGACTCTGTTGAAATGCACTCGTTTGGCTGTTTTGCCGATTCCCCCTTCAATTCGACGCTTCTTCCGTGCTGTTGCAAGTTGTTGTCTACGTTTTCGCGCAGATTGTCAGCAGAATTCTCTGAAAACGGCTTCACAGGAGACATTTTGCAATTGCAGCCATGACTACAAAAATGAAAAGTTGTAAACAGACGCCATACTTGTTTGATCATGTGACGCGATTCAGCCATTCAGGTTCGGCGATTCTGTGTTCAGAGTTCAAGTGCACCCTATAAGGCATTCTCGCCTCTCGCCGTACGGTGAAAAAACGCGCTCTTTTCTTAGAACGGAGTCGACCAGTTCATTCACAATCTGGTTTACGGGCTAAGGGAGGTAATAGCATGTTCGTGGGTATGCGGCTTGATGGGGTTTGTGAGTGTGAAAGGTCGTAACTAGGGCTGGAATTTCAGGCTTTTTGTAAACAAAAGGAAAACAAAACAAAACAAAACAAACTCAACAAAAAACACCTAAAAACCATGTATCTATTAGACCTTTTATTACAAAACTACTTTTTTTATGGAATGGCAGTTCAGAATCTATAAACACATGTACTTTACTGACAAAATATGGCAAAATCACAGAACAATGGTCTGAGGGTCAATTTTGCGTATTTTTACTGCGGAGCATTGCCTTTAGAAACGTAACACAGGTAGTAGCAGCAAGTTGGTTCCTACAGAAGTTCATGGGAAAAGATTGCATTCAAGAGGGAAATAATGGGTGAATGGACATAAGGCTGTGATCTTCCCAGACGAAGTGTATAACTTCATCGCTCTGTACTGAATCCCTACAATGTTGCCTGCATTATATTTAAGATTGTGTAGCATGCGGAGGTCTTATGTGTAATCTGGTGTGTGGATGTGTTCTTTTGTAACTAAAGAAATTGGGTGGTTAGGGAATATTACTCCACGTTTATCCTTTTGTGTATGACCCTCAGTATTCCCTCCCTTGTAACCCGCAGCTTAATCCTGTGAATACCACCACTGTGTTGACTGACTTCCAACTCACCGCTAAAGATTCTAACAGTAGCTGGTCTTACAATCAGTAGAAAGGGACAGAAATCCGCGGGTAAAGCGTAACTGTGGACTGTAAGCTGTGTGGCGAAGGGAGAAGTTAGAGAAAGGAAAGGGATATTAGGGCATTTACATACACCTCTACTCTCTCTCTCTCTCTCTCTCTCTCTCTCTCTCTCTCTCTCTATATATATATATATATATATATATATATATATATATATATATATATATATATAGAATTACAAACAAAGCTTGCTCTTTGTCTTAGATTGTAGAAATAAGGGGGTGATAAGCCTTCATATCTGCACTGGTAGATAATTCTGCCTAACTAACAGTGCTTGAGTGGGAGAATGGGGAATAATAAATGCTTCTCAAAATGAACCGTCAGCAGCTTATAGCCTTAAAAGGGGGAGACAAACTTCAATTATGAGAGAGCTCACTAACATATAACTCCTGGTCAGATACCGGTATTTCGAAACCTGATTGTTTCTCCTCAGTGACCGCGGAAAGTGGTCATTTGACTCCTCTGCCTTTTTGGTTTTAAGAAGAATGCTATCCCAGAAAAAGGCTGGTGTGCAATACCGTAGTCTGTTTGTTGAGTTTTCAATAAACCAACCAAAGGTGCCACCTAAGAAGCAAAAGAGAATCATGAAAGGGCAAAACTAGCTACATTTTCCTGTGACAAGTAGAAAATATAAAAAAAAAAATAATAACCTCTTAAGACACAAGTGATGAGGGCCAGTTCTTGGAATGAATCCACAAGGGACTAAATTACAATAAACTAATAAATTCCAAGGATAAGTACCGAGCACCATTCCAGCAACTTACAGAGCAGCTTGGTGTTACAATGACTGCAAGAAACATTGACTATAAACAAAACTTGCTCTTATGTCTTAGATTGTAGAAATAGGGGGTTGGGGGGGGGGGGGGGGGGGGGGATAAGCCTTCATATCTGCACTGGTAGATAATTCTGCCTAACTAACAGTATTTGCTTGAGTGGGTGAATGGGGAATAATAAATGCTTCTCAGAATGAATCTTGAGCAAGCTTATAGCCTCCAAATGGGGAGACAATCTCCAATGGGGAGGAAGCTCACTAACATATAACTCCTGGTCAGATGCCGGTATTTCGAATCATCTGCAATGCACTAGCAACTTACGGAAACCTGGTTGAATTTCTAACATAACCTTGAATATTCCAATCACATTATCAATCAATCCCAAACAATACTGAACAATAAGGCATACATTCACTTCCGAACGTTTTAAACAAATCAACAATAGCACTACACTGACCGAAAATACAAAGATCTAAAAGCGATAAATAAAAGGGGGTTCGCAACGCGTCATTAATGTTATGACGTCTTTCACAAAAGTTTCCTTCTCTCCTGTCTCCCTTTTAAATTGTAACTCATAGGTATGAATGCGTTTCTGTTACAGATATACAAAGTACAAATGGCGACACGAGAAAAAAAGAATGGGGAAAAAGCTATGTATTCATGCCTTGTGTGGGTTTTTATTGTATTACCATATTTGACAACACGCCATAGCTCGTAATAGTATTTTTTTTGTGCTAAAAGTCTTACTAAACTATACATGATGTCATCGTTTCTCCCCTTAAATCGTCAAGGATTGGGAGAACATAAAAATTGAAGAGATGTTCAACATTATTTGAAACAAAAACAACGGTCTGTCTATTGTCTGCAGGATACATATTTCAATACAAAAAGAATCACATGTGATATCCGAATGGGGTTGCAAAGCATACTTTGCATCATAAAAATCTAACTCAAGAGGTGTAGTTCGATTTTAGCAATAAACTTTGAATTCAGAATAAGATTAATCTTTCTCTGCTATGAAAAAAAGAAATACTTTTGCTAATGTGTATAGTCCAAACAAGGATCCCCTCAGTTTTTACCAAGAACTTATTGTCAATATAAAACAAGACAATAATCATAATATCGCAGCCGCTGGAGACTGTAACCTTGTCATGGGACCCAGCACTCAATAACGGCAATTAGAAACACGTAAACAACCCAAAGCAAAGCAGATCGTTGAAAAACATGATGACAAAATTTGTTCTTACAAATATTTGGAGAGAAAACAATCCAGAAAGTACGTGCCTCACTTGGCGTAGGATAAACAAGGTAGACTTGACTGATTCCTCGTGTCAGATTATCTAAATTCTTACTTTGAAGACACTGCTATCTTACTGGACTATCGAACGGATCGTTCATTTATAACAGTACATTTTCATTCGGGAAGGAAATGAAAAGAAACACACTTCCTGAAAATTAAATTGCTTACTGCTAAAAGGTGAAACTCATGTACATGTGGTTCAGACGGAAATCCAAACGTTAAAGAAGAAGATGCAGTAAAACAATGCGGTACAAGTATAAAGGATGATATGCCAAGTCCTGACATTAAATAGAAAGTGTATGATCAAGTTTTCCTAGATTTTTTTTATTAATGAAAACAGGATCGAAAACAATGGCATTTGCAACAAACAAACAAACAAACAAACAAAAAAAGAGAAGACACACGCTTAAAGGAATGGAATCACTGAAAAAGAACAAAACAGAAAATGATGTGGCGGAAGTCAAACAAAAAACAGAAAGAATGTTTCATTGCGAGACAAACTGTGGAAGGCGCTTTGCATCGTTCAAATGCCAGGTGGATAGAAGCAGTGGAAAAAATCGAAATACATCTGCAGTCTTGGGAAGAGGTACTATATAAGTAAACAGAGAGCAAAAGTTTCAAAACATGATGGCAAGTTAACAGGGGAACCAGAACAAATAAAAGACGAAGCGTTAAACTTCTACAGTAAGCGTTGCAAAATCAATGAAAATCTTGTGAAATACATGAATTAGTAAAAGAGGTACCACAGCTTACACAAGAGGAGAAAAAATGTATTAGATGGGGGAATTACTCTTCAAAAAGCAGGCCATGCTTTGAAAAGAAATGCAGAATGGAAAGAGTCTAGGAACAGATGGTTTTGTGCCGAATTTAAAACAACAGTCCCAGGAACAACTTGGAGCTTTCGTGGTTAGGGCACTAAACAAAGCAAAAAGGATGCGATGGTGAATTATCCATCACATAAAGAGAGAGCTTAATTATTTGTATCCCTAAAGCAGATAAACCAAAGAATTCATACAGGACTGGGTACTGATTTCTATGTTAAACGTTATTTATCGGATAGGAACACCTTGCATCGGAAATAGAATTAAGAAAACATTACCAACTGTAATCAACGAAGACCAAACAGGATTTGTTGCAAATCGATATATGGATGGTAATAACAACAATTTAAAATTATTCGGAACAGGGTTGTTAGCATCCCTGATTTTCAATGTTTATAGCATCTCTGAAAGTTACTTGGATCAGGAGACTCAAAGAAACAAATCACAAATGGAAGAACTTTTGCCTTCAGTTGTTTTCCCGTTTAGGTCATTTGGAATATTTGAAAATGAAAATGTGAAGTCATGGGAATAAATTGAAAACAAAAATCATTCACTAGCAGCCTATGAGGACCATGATAACCCATCTTAGAAGACAGAACTATTCACATCGCCAGCTCCTAGGCCTTTCGTCCGCTGGATCGGACTTGTTAGGGAGGCATGGCTGATTGTGTTTGTGAGCCCTTGGAATCAGACAGAGATATATCACAGTCTATAATTCCATGGTATTCACACCACCAAGGGTTTAAGCAAGTAATCTAACAGCGCCCCAAAGTGGCCAGTGAAGGGTAGAGTAAAACGTACAGTTTTTTTTTTTTTTCTTCAGCTTACTTTTCATCTAATTTGTGCATGCTGTACGAACCCTAAGAATAAAGAGGAGGTGGGGGGGGGGGGGGGGGGGGGGGGGGGGGGGGGGGGGGGGTTTGGGGGGGGGGGGGAGGGAGGGAGGAAAGCGAGGGATACATAAATTCTTTCCATAATATACTTGATTAATTACCGTGAAACATTGTTGCTGTTGTCCTTTCTCCTTCTTCCTCCATGATTTTCTTCCTTAACTCCATAGAAACCTTATTCAGTGTTAAACAAGAAGAGAAAAGGGGAGGAGGGAGAGTTTCTACTGCATTTCTTTCTTTTCCTTTTTTTCACAGCCCCCCCCCCCCCCCCTTTTATAACACCTATGTAAAACCCTTATAGCACCATACCATTCTAAAACATTATTGTTAACGCATGATACATGCTGCATTCAAATCGAATTGTTAAAATGAATGTTTTTCATTGTTTGAATTGCGAACATATTGATGTAAAATGCATTAAAGAAAAATAGAACCTTCGGTGCAAAGGGAAAAAGACATTAGGTCTCTCTGGTGACAATGTCTGTACATTACCTTCAGTTCAAGGGCAACAAGACATCAGATATCGCCTGCTGCTGACAATGTCTATATATTAGGTGGCATTCCACGGATAGTTTTCTTTCCTTTAGTATTAACTAGTCTGCT
>JADBJO010005896.1:65087-67587 GCA_016801955.1 Conus betulinus
CCAGGGATACCACCTCATTCAGTTCCATCAAACATAAGCTGACCGTCACTTATTCCCATACACACTGCTTCATCTATCGCTGTCACTCATCAAGTGTGTCTTTCATTGCCATGCATCATCCCATTCCCCAGATCAAGCTGAAGGTGTACAGAGCAATTGTTCTCCCCCCCCCCCCCCCCCCCCCCCCCCCCCCCACTCTTCTACGCATGTGAAACGTGGACAGTGAATAACGGCATGCCAAGAGGCTGAATCACTCCCACACGACCTTCTTCAGAAGACTGTTTAACAAAGAATGGCAGAACAAAATCCCAGACACGGAAGTTCGCGACCAAGCAGGTCTGCAGAGCCTCCACACCATCCTGATGCTGTCTGAGCTTCGATGGGCAGGTCATGTAGCTCGCATGCCAGACAACCAGCTACCCAAGAGACTTCTATGGTGAGCTGCAACAAGGAAACCTTCCTATGGAGGTCAGATCAAACGCTTCAATGACATTTAAAACATCCTTGAAAGGTTTAGCATCAATCTAACTCACGGAATCAAACTGCTATGGATCAAGCGAGATGGCGCTACTCCATCCACAAACGTGCCGATTTTATACTAGTCACATAAAGTTAAGCACAGTTTACATGTACCCGCATAATTTCCAAAATATAAAAGCCACGATTTTAAAATTGGGAACAGATTTAATTCATTATCTTGTTCCAACGTACATTGAATTTCATTGGGATCGAATGAACGGTTGTTGATTTACAGACAATTAAACTGAGGATGGGTCGAAATCAAAGTTCGCAAAATCTGTTCAGTTCACAAAATCATTTTCAATAGTGGGTGTGGCCACCGCCATTGGCGAGACATTCCACGCAGCGACTCCTCATCGAGTTGACCAGTGTTCTGATGACCCTCTGAGGGATTCTCTGCCATTCCAGTTGCAGCATTTGGAAGAGATCCTGGCGGTCTCTGGGAGGTGGATGGTTCTCCTTCACACGTCTCCCCAACTCATCCCACATTTGCTCGATGGGATTGAGGTCGGGACTATACGCCGGGAAGATCATCCTGTTGATGCCGGCCTGCACAATGAAGTTTTCGGCCACCCGGGCCCTATGTGGCCGAGCATTGTCGTCTTGGAAGACTGCCATGGGTCCTATCCGTTGCATGGTCGGAACAACGAAAGGCGCCAGGATTTCATCCCGATAGCGGATGCCTGTGAGGTTTCCATCAATATGGTAGAGTGGTGTCTTGTGGTGGAGGCTGAAGGCACCCCATACCATAACATATCCTCCCCCAAAGGCCCTGGTCTGGTGAACAGCTGCATCAATGTAACGTTCACCAACACGCCTCCAAACTCTAGTTCAGCCGTCATTGTGTTCAAGACTAAACCGCGACTCATCTGAAAAGAGGACCTGGGACCACTGTTGTTGGTTCCATCTCACATGACGATGGCAGAAAGCTCAGCGAGCCAGCCTATGGGCTGCTAGCAGTCGTGGTCGAACAGCTGGGCGACGTGATCTGGTGAAGACGGTTTCGTATGGCTTGACGGCTGAGGATGGTGTTATTTGCCATACGAAGCTGCCTTTGGATGCTGGTGGAAGTGGTATCCCGCTGCAATAGGGCCTGCCTCTCGATGAAACGATCTTCTCTGGGAGTAGTCTGCCTAGGCCGACCTGACCGTGGCCTCTCTTCAACGCTGTTGGTCGCCCTAAAACGCTGATTCAGTCTAACAATAACTGAATGATGCACACCAAGTCGTCGCGCCACTTCAGCCTTTGCAATGCCATCTTGTATCCACGCAATCACCCTGGTTTTGTCAAAGGTGCTAAGTTTCTTTGTGGTGGCATGGTGAGAAAAGGCTGACAGTAACCAACCCGCGCTTAAACAGCCAAAAGAAGGGGCATAAAACTCACTTGAGAGACTGCTCTTGCACGGGAAAAAAGAATTTTTCATTTTACACATCTTGTGTCGCCAGCAAGCTTGATGCAAAACAGGCACAGTTAACGCAACTTTGCACTTTTTATTCCGCGCGGTAACGAGGTCACCAAGACCCCCGTGCGCACTACCAGTTGACACAGGCTGGATTACACACTGCTGTGTGAGATTCCATCATTGGTTGCCGCATAACAAAAAAAAAAAGTTTTTTGAAGGGATGAATCAACCCCCTGTGTGCAAAGGCCTGTGCTTAACTTTATGTGACTAGTATATATGAAGAAAGGACAGCTGCAGCGCAACAAGAGACAGCCAGGGGAAAACCTGCACCAACAACAATCAGGGCAGGTCTCCCACATTGCCTCCCAAGGTGTCACCGCACATTCCACGCACGCATCGGCTTGATCAGCCACCTGCGTATCCACAAATCAGTTCACCCCCCTCCTCCTCAGCTCCTAGATGAGTGAAGTGGTCATTGTCGATTCGACGGACGAACAACAACACCACCATCCCATTCACCACCATCACTGATGAGCCGATTGAATGTTGAGGACAGACCATTTCTCCTGTTACACTTAC
>JADBJO010005896.1:74485-84485 GCA_016801955.1 Conus betulinus
GTTGTTGAAATACAAAGTACATGATGACAGCATACACACATACAGATCAACGGAAGCCGAGAAGTGTCGGGGGATGCCATGAAAGGTAATATTGTTTCTCTCGGACCGTCCCTCTATGTCGTCAGTCGTCATTTTCCAAGTTCTCTACCTTTTCCTAGAATCGTTCGTTTTGTTCTTTCAGAGTTTAATTTTCATATCTTTTTGTAATTTGTCACTTCTTCCTTCAGTTCTCTCAAAACCCTTCACGTAGTCCTGCACACGTCTTTAACTTGTCGGACATCCTCCTTCACTTCGTCGAACTTACTGTGAAGAGCCGCCATGACGTCCTTCAGCGTCAGGTCACCGGCTGTCCGTGAAGGGGAAGGAACTCAAGCAGATCCGTCACTAGCACTCTTCAGACGAGTCTGCCGAAGACTGTCTGCTTTTTCGCCAAGTGCAAGTCCAGGGTTCATCTCTACATCTCCACAGCCATGTAAAAAAAAAAAATAAAAAAAAAAAAAAAAAACCGCCAGAGTACAAATATGCCAGGAGCAAGCCAACCCTGACACCGTGTATCCGCTTGTGAAGTTTCGATGACCGAAGGAACATGGCTTTCTTCTTTCCAAGTCGTTGACCATGAAAGCAGTGAAGGCTGACACGAATCCTCCACATACAGCCCGCAAAGACTACGCAGTGTCCGGCACTGTGACGACTGGGCAGTCTGCAGGTTGGTGTGGGGGCTCTGGCATGGTGACGACTGGGCAGTCTGCAGGTTGGTGTGGGGGCTCTGGCATGGTGACGACTGGACAGTCTGCAGGTTGGTGTGGGGGCTCTGGCATGGTGACGACTGGGCAGTCTGCAGGTTGGTGTGGGGGCTCTGGCATGGTGACGACTGGGCAGTCTGCAGGTTGGTGTGGGGCTCTGGCATGGTGACGACTGGGGCAGTCTGCAGGTTGGTGTGGGGGCTCTGGCATGGTGATGACTGGGCAGTCTGCAGGTTGGTGTGGGGGCTCTGGCATGGTGACGACTGGCAGTCTGCAGGTTGGTGTGGGGGCTCTGGCATGGTGACGACTGGGCAGTCTGCAGGTTGGTGTGGGGGCTCTGGCATGGTGACGACTGGGCAGTCTGCAGGTTGGTGTGGGGGCTCTGGCATGGTGACGACTGGGCAGTCTGCAGGTTGGTGTGGGGGCTCTGGCATGGTGACGACGACTGGGCAGTCTGCAGGTTGGTGTGGGGGCTCTGGCATGGTGACGACTGGACAGTCTGCAGGTTGGTGTGGGGGCTCTGGCATGGTGACGACTGGGCAGTCTGCAGGTTGGTGTGGGGGCTCTGGCATGGTGACGACTGGGCAGTCTGCAGGTTGGTGTGGGGGCTCAGGTCAGTGAAACTTTACTTTAAAGTCGCAGCTCCTGTCAACTCGGTGTCAACGTTTCGCCAGCTGAAAGTGACGCTAAAGAGAAAGAGAGAGAGAGAGAGGAGGGAGAGAGGAGAGAGAGAGAGAGACGAGAGAGAGAGGAGAGAGAAGAGAGAGGAGATGAGGAGAGAGGAGAGTGAAAGGATGAGAGATAGAGAGATGAGGAGAGCGAGAGAGAGAAGAGAGAGAGAGAGAGAGAGAGAGAGAGAGAGAGAGAGAGAGAGAGAGAGAGAGAGAGAGAGAGAGAGAGAATGATGCTCAGAGAGAGAGAGGAGAGAGAGAGAGAGAGAGAGAGAAGATGATCAGAGAGAGAGAGAGAGAGAGAGAGAATGAGAGCTCAGAGAGAGAGAGAGAGAGAGTACAATAGCAAAAGCACTAGCTTAGCTATTTCTAATACCTGTCATTGATAGTCTTCCAAGCTAGTGCTGAATATTCACAATGATGCATCAAAACACGGTTCACAACAAAAGCAAGCAAACAAACAAAACCAACATAACAAAAAAAAAAAAAAACAAGAACCAAATACTGACAAGAAGTAAAATAAGCAAATTAGATCAAAGCGCTTTAAACAACATCAACAACAATAACAATAATTAACAACAAAATGGCATATATAGATTGTCATGTGACGTAGCCTCACATGGCGACATGTGACGTTCCGTCGCGTACGCCCTTATTTGATATAAAGCATTTCCCTAGTAGGGAAAAAGGAAAGGTAAAAGAAAGGACAATTAATATGGCCTGACCAGTGTGATCGGTGTCGCTGGTGGCTATGGAAAAACGCTCAGTAAAATAGACGTAGGGTGATTATGGTGGTGAATCACTCAGGAAAATGGACGGACGTTGTCCATTGGTCAAGTAACCAAGGGCTGGTAATGCGTAGAGTTAAATGAGTACTCACAGAATATGTACTCAGGAATAGCGCAGGAAGGAAAAATAAAGCATAGGAAAGAGATGGCTTGGGGACACTGACCAGACAGGTTGTTTGGAACTGCAGAACGAAATTCACATGTATTCTACCGTTAACAGCCCTTCCGGTGCTGTGGAATCACCAGTAATGGAATAGGGGACTGTGGCAGTCGCACAACAAGTACTTGGGTTCCAGTGATGTGGCAGCACTAGCACTGAAGGCAAGGGAAAACTTCTGGGTAGATAAGGCAGCACGTAATTGACTCCAGAGTTGGAGAACCTAGTAGAAGAGGACAACAACTGCGGCAGTGTGAGAGAACTTTGAAAGCGTCTGTCTTGTTGACCCACTATGATTTTTGATTGTTCCCCTGGGTCGGAACTCAGATATTGTTCCTGTATTTTAAGCCATCTTCGATTCTTCTTTGGAAAGTGTATAAATTGTGTCTCCATTGAGGAGGAGAAATCGGTAAAAGATGTCCTTGTAAATTACTATGTATAATCAGATGAAATTTGGTCCCAGCTAGTGGATGTGTGGAATGTGTGTACCTCCACTGGAAAGGAGGAACGGGAGATAATTCTTGGAAAACAAATCTGTTGTATATGCTGGAAAAGTTGATTATCGTTTAGTAAGTTATTCCCCGGAGAAGAGGGGAAGAGGAAGAATTCTTGTAGTGCGCCTTCTGGTTGCCTGGAGCGACTGCGTGTGCATGGAGTGAATGCTGAGCTGAGTGCGTGCATGCATGTGTGCTCAGTGTGACATAGATACAATGCAATAACAACAACAATAAACAACAAAATGGTTATATCGAGATGCAATGCAATAAAAACAACAACACACAACAATAATCAACAACGGAATGGCATATATAGATGCAATGCAGCAACAACAACAACAACAATAATCAACAAACAAAAATGGCATATCTAGATGCGATACAAACTGACATGGCATTTGACAGAACACAAAAGAAGGTAAAGCAACAACAACAAAATATCCGGTAATACTAGCCCCATAGGCATGCTGAAGGAAAACAAAATAATGCGATAACGGGGAAAAACACGATGAAAATAAAGAAGTGTTAACAATTCTCTCTCTCTCTCTCTCTCTCTCTCTCTCTCTCTCTCTCTCTCTCTCTCTCTCTCTCTCTCTCTCCCCATACATGCACTCAGAAGTGTATACAGGTGTAGTTCTCCAATGACTGACTCAGACACATTGCTTCATTTGAACTGTCATCGTTTCCTCTCTTTGCTTTAAGATCTGTACAGGGGTTGACAGTTTAAAAGACATATATAGCTAGACATTTCCGACAACCTGGTTATGTGTTTACCTGAATGAAAACCATTTAAACAGGTTCTGTTGATAATATCTCTATGAAACAAGCACTCTGAAAAAAAATCCAAAGAAACAAAGAGAAAAAAAGAAAAGATTAAAGCAAAAATAAGACACACTTAAAAGCTCTCTCTCTTTTCTCTCTCTCTCTCTCTCTCTCTCTCTCTCTCTCTCTCTGATAGCACACACACACACACACACACACACACACACACACACACACACACACACACACACACACACACACACACAGTCTCTCTCTCTCTCTGTGTCTCTCTCTCTCTCTTTAACAAAACACACCACACATGTACATATGTATACATGTGTGTGTGTGTGTGTGTGTGTGTGTGGTGTGTGTGGACGCACAAATGTCTACAGCTGCCCGCAAGGAGGAAATTACACCATATGCTATTTGAGTTTAAATCATAAACGTTGACAAAACCAAGTATACTGGAAAGACTCTCCTTGACAGAGGACAGTGGTACCCTCTCTCTCTCTCTCTCTCTCTCTCTCTCTCTTTCACACACACACACACACACACACACACACACCACACACACACCACACACACACACACACAAATCTTGTGTATTCTGTGCACAGGATGCTTATCTATTTGGGGAGGGGATTCGGGGTAAGAGGGGCTTGCTATTGCTATGGGAGTGATTTGCAATGGGACACGTTGGGTGAAGAGAGCCGTGTGAACGGTTGGAAGGGCGATAAACAACAAGGGTCCCTGTCACCTGTTTTTTGGCAGGAACTCTCGACCAGCTAGGAGGAGGAGGAGGCCGACGTCTGGTGAAGATGTAAGTGGCCAGGTGATGGTTTCAAGAGTCCCCGCAGGGCGTGCGCCACACTTGGCAGGAAGCGTCAAGTCACTTAGAGGAGGACTTGAGGTCTAAGTAAGTGGCCAGTTAAAAGCCTTCCAGTGGACGCCTAGGTCGCCTTCGGCGTCTGGACGTGGCCGTCACCTGGTGAAGACGATCAGCACAAGATGGTGCACCGTGACCGCCTCAGTCACACACACACACATTTTCGCTTTTCGCTCGTTTGTCTAAAAAGAAATTATTGTTCATGGTTTCAACTTCCATCCATCACACACACACACACACACACACTAAACCAGTTGGAAACCATAAAGCTTTCCTAATAGAAGTTTCCACTGGTTTTGTACGGATAGGAGAATGAAACGACAGGCTGCTTCAGTTTTGACCTTGTTTTCTTTCTTCAATAGCTGGTTTTGTCGTTATTAATCTGACTGTCTATCCACACACACACACACACACACACACACACACAGAGAGAGAGAAGAGAGAGAGAGAGAGAGAGAGAGAGAGAGAGAGAGAGAGGGAGAGAGAGAGAGGAGAGAGAGAGAGAGAGAGAGAGAGAGAGAGAGAGAGAGAGAAAAATAAGGGGGGAGGACAAAGAAGCCTTTTTCTCGATCTTCTCTCTCTCTCTCTCTCTCTCTCTCTCTCTCTCTCCCCTTACTCTCTCCGTAATGTGTGTGTGTGTGTGTGTGTGTGTGTGTGTGTGTGTGTGTGTGTGTGTGTGTGTGTGTGTGTTTTGCTTGCATGCAACAGTTAAGTTGTTGATCTCTTTTTACCTGGTTTTACCTATTTAGGAATTCACCATCAACTGCGTGTCATTTTACTCGATGTGAGGCTTTTATTGATGTACCTTGTCCCGATGAAGCTGTTAACAGTGAAAACGTGTTAGAAATATAAGTCTGAGACATGAATAGATTGTTGGTTTTATTCTTGTAGTTTACCATCTCCAGTTTTCACTTCAATGTATTCTACAAGGGCAAGCTCAGGATAACAAGAAAGCATGATTTTTTAAATATATATATATATATATATATATATATACATGTATGTATGTACACACACACACACACACACACACACACACACCCACACACACACACACACACACACACTCTCTCTCTCTCTCTCTCTCTCTCTCTTCTCTCTCTCTCTATATATATATATATATATATATATATATATATATATATTATGTTCAAAAGATCTGTCAAATGGAAATAAATAAACTAAACAGATACATGAAAGAAAATCAACTTACACTCACAGGGAAACTTCAATAGCGTAATCTAAGAAAAGACAAATCCAATATTATTGCAGCAACTAGTATTAGAAGATGAAGCCTTCAATATTCGCGAAATTGTAAGCTTTGAGATTTGCATTTAAAAAAAATTAATTGAAATGGCGAGTACATGCTTTTTACGACAACAGGAAATTTAAAGAGAAAAAAAACAGATATATTAAAAATAATAAATACACAACCACTGGATTAGGATGAAAAAAAACCCAAAAAAAACATTTAGCCACCAGTCTTGTCCAATCAAGACTGATTTACTGGCAAGAAGTGTTTTTTCCAGCCCGAAAACCTCATTGAACAAAATTCAATCCTATTGATGTGAAGCCATAAAATGAGCTCTTAGTGTTCCAATTCCCATGAATACTGAATGCATGCAAAGAAGCTAGTTTACTAAGTGTGGTCTTAGCGTTCCAATTCACATGAATACTCAATGCATGCAAAGAAGCTAGTTTACTAACTGTAGTCTTGGTGTGTCCAATTCACAGGAATACTCAGAGCATTCAAAGAAGCTAGTTTACTATTTCTGCTCTTAGTGTTCCAAGTCACATGAATACTGAATGCATATAAAGAAGCTAGGTTACTAACTCTGACAGATCAAAGCAAGTTGTCCACAGCCAAATGTGTCACTAAAAGTCGTTGTGTGTTAAAGAAATCAGGGACAAAAGAAATATAGATTCTATTTGAGAATTCAACACACACTTTTCTCCAGCCAAGTAGAGATTATACAAATGAATGATTCGACAAATGCTTTGTTGATATCAGATCAGTTTCAGCCGCACTGACAATGCTTAACGTGAGTCAATGGAAACACATCCGAGTGAACTTTAATACTGACTATACCGTTCAGAGCAAAAAAAATGATGATAATATTAACATTTTATCAACCGAGGCTAAGGAATATAACAAAACCATGTATCCAAATCACTTAAACAAATCCACACTTGACTCAGTACAAGACTGGCGAACAGGTTACGAGTGCGTAATTCCTAGTTTAAAACTAGTTCAAATCATTAAGGTTTTGGAAAAACGTTTGGCTGTATCTACCAACAGAGTGGTCTGCCTTTGTGGAACATTTATAGGTGATAGTGACCTCACCACTTTCCACATCCTTTTTTTGTTCTAATTCTGAATCTGTGTTACACAGTTAACGAAATGGGATTTCAATGTTGAAAGAGATATACGTTTCAAAATTAACTGGGTTGTGCTTTGCTTCAGGCCTCTGATGTTTGCTGGATCCAATCACACTGTGCATTTGATTGGTATGAATAGTAGACACATTAGCAAAAGGGAGTGCTCTGAGAAAAGTTTCCAAAAGCCATACAGAACCCGAAAAGCATGACATCATCCCATAACTGGAACAGTGCATTCACAATGTGCAGCTTCCAAACAAATATGAAATTATTATCTGCACAAGTTGTATTTCAAGTTTGAAGAGTAGGAACTTTGATTAAACAAATGAAAAACTAAATGTTCTCAAAATGTCATCTATATTTATGCCCATCCAGTTTCTGGTACTCTTAGTCTGTTTCAATGCCCTGGTTACAATCCTTTATTAAGGAATGGAACATTTCCATTACAAAAATAATAGAATAACCAAGAACTTGATTGTGGTCATCAGTTGGATGAAGGTGAAGAGATCTTAAAAATTGTCGAAAAAACAGAAAGAACCATATTTAGCTCTGACATGGAAATGTTGAAAGATTCTATCATCGCAAATCGTCTCAAACCATGCTAGGTGGGAAATCTGCATTCTTCACCATAATGGAAGAAAAAGAAAACAGAGATGAAATGACGTCCAAGCTGTCATCGCACATTCCGTGCATGCATCAGCTTGATCAGCCACCTGCCCACAAATTGTCCCCCCCCCCCTCTCCAACCTACACACACACACACACACACACACACACACACACACACACACACACACACACACACACACACACACAGACACACACACCACCCGCTCAACCCCAACATGACTGAAGTGGTCCTCGTCGATTCAACAGATGGACATTTTAGGGTGTTGTCCTCAGCGTACCTATGGTGACATTAAGCCGTATTGGAACCTTCTTGACTCGTGGGTTGGATCCAGATGTAAATCTTGCTGATTATGAGACCGTGGTCAGTCCAGCATTCAGCATAGCTCATGGATTTGGTGACTCTTACATCTTGTCTATTACCTCTTCCTGACGATAGTATAGTTGATGAGGTGCCAATGCTTGGAGCGAGATTTTGTAATGTATAGGAAAGCAGAAGACTGTGTTGGTGACCAGTAGTTCGTGTTTAGCACAGGTCTGGAGTAGCAGGAGACCGTTGCTACTGTAGCGACCTATTCTGTGTCTGCTGGTGACACCTCCCCAGGAGTCGCTGTCAGAACCAAATCTAGCGTTGAAATCGTCAAGCAAGGCGAGCTTGTCTGCTTTACGAGCAGCAGCAGTCAGATAAATTTTTAAAGAGCAGCAGCAGCAGTAGATAGTGAAGATCCTTAAAGAGCAACAGCAGTAGAGAGTGGAGATCCTTAAAGAGCAGCAGCAGTAGATAGTGAAGATCCTTAAAAGAGCAGCAGCAGTAGATAGTGAAGATCCTTAAAGAGCAGCAGCAGTCAGATAGTGAAGATCTGTAAACAGCAGCAGCAGTCAGATAGTGAAGATCATTAAAGAGCAGCAGCAATAGATAATGAAAATCCTTAAAGAGCAGCAGCAGTAGATAATATGAAATCCTTAAAGAGCAGCAGCAGTAGATAATGAAAATCCTTAAAGAGCAGCAGCAGTAGATAATGAAAATCCTTAAAGAGCAGCAGCAGTAGATAGTGAAATTCCTTAAAGAGCAGCAGCAGTAGGTAGTGAAGATCCTTAAAGAGCAGCAGCAGTAGAGATAGTGAAGATCCTTAAAGAGCAGCAGCAGTAGATAGTGAAGATCCCTAAAGAGCAGCAGAAATACATAGTGAAGATGCTTAAAAAGCAGCAGCAGTAGATAGTGAAAATCCACAAAGAGCAGCAGTTGTCAGATAGTGAAGATCCGTAAACAGCAGCAGCAGTCAGATAGTGAAGATCCTTAATGAGCAGCAGAAGTAGATAGTGAAGATCCTTAAAGAATGTGTACTTCACGTCATCTGGGTTGATCATGCTCAGTGCACAAGCACTGATGACTATAAGGTGCTTCTTTCAAATGAAAGAGGATGTTGGCGATCATCAGACTGTCATTCACTCCCTTTGGACGTCCAGCTGGCTCGCAACCAGAGCTGACTTCACTGCAATGCTGACACCAGCCACTTGCCGCTCTTCACGTCCTCTTCTGCCCCCCCCCTCCCCCCTAAAGGTACAGTCAGAGCTCTTTCCGTAAAGTTCGTCCTGTTCCTCAAGCCAGGTCTCATTCAATAGAGATTACAAATGCGCATAAAGAGGACAGTGCGCCAAGTCATATGTACATTAGCATCATTTCTGTATAAACAGTTAATGGCATATGTCCCAAAACAGTTTTTTTTTAAAGAAGGAACAAAACACAAACAAAACAAACAAGCAAGCAAGATAAACATAGACGCGTACATAAGTTTAGACAACGGGAAAAAAGTGGGAAAAAAAAAGAGTGACATCATCTTTTGCGAGATTTAACAACTTACTGTTTCTTTCTCTCCTTCCTCACTCTCTCCATTTCAGAGGGAGGTTGTGAAAGAAAGAAGACTGGGCATATGAAAATGTGTATTAGATCAAGAGCTTAAGGAAGTGTTTTCTTGAAGAATCATTGGCCTGTAGTTGTTCCATGTAGCATGAAAATGGTTTAGATTGTTGTTGACTTTAGCATTAAACAATGATTTTATATCTATTGTTCAACTGACTCTGAAAAATTGAAGCATTTGGTCTTTGTGTTTTGATTTTGCACTTATATATATGAAAGTTTAGCTAGCATAATAATGAAATCAAAAACTGTCTCTGTTTTCACACGTTGATCGGTTGGCTGGGGAAATATAAAGCAGGCAGTCTTTAAGGCACCTATTCCAGCCCCATCCTGATGCTATGGAGGTAAGCGGTGCTATTCTGAAAAGGGCTCCTCCGTCGCCCCGGTGGCTGCCCAGCTTCACTGCCACTCCAGGTTCGTGGAGGACGGCCCTATGGCCTGAGCCGCCCTGTGTGCAGGGTTTGCGGCCATGGCTGCTGGTGTACCCCCTTCTGCCGGTTGGTCCCTTGTACGTCCATCAACACAGGGCTCTAGGATGAGATGAGTAAAGATGGATGATGATGATAAAGAGA
>JADBJO010005896.1:86985-91985 GCA_016801955.1 Conus betulinus
GTGTGTGTGTGATTATTATGCAGATATTAGTTTCCTTTTTCTTTCTTCTATATTTTTTTTTTAGCGTCTGTTTCTGTCAACATGCAAAAAAAAAAAAAAGAATGCAATTTCATGTCTGTATTTCCGGCGTATATCTACGTGCCTGTCTCTCTGTCTGTCTGTCTGTCTGTCTGTCTCTCTCTCTCTCTCTCTCCTCTCTCTCTCTCTCTCTCTCTCTCCCCTCTCTCTCTCCTCTCTCTCTCTCTCTCTCTCTCTCTCTCTCTCTCTCTCTCTCCTCTCTCTCTCTCTCTCTCGCTCCGAGGTGATTTACTGTCATCATGTCCCTTCGAAGAAGTGAACACCCAGTTGACACATGCAATTCTCACCCATCGCCACCGACATCTCCTCCCCTCCTCTTTTGAATGATGACGTATCCAAACAGCTCACATCATTTATGGGATTGTGCCATCACTTACGACAATGGCCGTTACCAATATAAGCACGAAGCCTTGTCTGTTTTTCTTGTTTTGATTTATGTTTATTTGTTTCCTTTTTTTTTGTTTGTCTGTTAACATGCAGGTTAGCAGTTTCTTTCTTTCTTTCTTTCTTCTTTCTTTCTGTTATGATTATGATTATCATTATTACTATTAATCTATTATGAATTTTGATGTTGTTATCGTTACTATTGTTATTATTAGTATTAATATTTTATACATGTAAATATCACTGTCACTGCTTCTACCGTTACTACTACTCCTTCTACTGTTATGATTATGATTATCATCACCATCATCATTATTATTATCATTATCGTTATTTTCATTATTGTTATAATAATCATTAGTAGTTGTGGTAGTAGTATTGTTGTTCTTCCTGTTGTTGTTATGTAAATGACGATAACAACAGTGATGATCGCAATCAATGCTTTTATGGGTTCAATCAACATTATCATATTAGAACAGTGTCGTCACTGTACGTCAGTCATCATCACACAATACTGTCCTCTGTTCTCCGAACAGATCTCTCCAAAGAGAACACCGCTGCACCCCTTCAGCCGTCATGTCAGAGTCCAAGGAGTCGAAAGGCAACTGGGGTCCACTGGCGGCCCTGATCATCATCATCCTCGCCTGCATCGCCGTCATCGCCGTCCTGGCTGTTATGCTGCACTACGCCAAGAACGAGGATTCCGATTCCATGTACACCACCACCACGACGACCTCCACCACCACCACCCCCAACCCCTGCCCCGCGGATACCAGCTGCTACACCCCGGCCTGCCTGAGAGCTGCCAGCCACACCGTCGAGCTCCTCGACAAGTCCGCGGCCACTCCTTGCGAAGATTTCCACACCTTCGCCTGCAGCAACTTCAAGCACTTTTACCCCATCCACCCTGACTGGCAGGCAATGACCATGGCCCCGGGTCATCTACGACAGGAACATGGAGAAGCTGAGGCGGGTGGTGGAGGCGGTGCCCTCCACGACAGACCCGCACCACTACGAGTCCAAGATGAAGAACTTCTATTGGTCCTGCCTGGACCATTTTCAACATACGGGTCGGAAAGGGGGTCCCTTTTCTGGAGAAGGTGGTGGAGCCCTCTGGAGGATGGTGGGTCCTGGGCAACTGGCCGCCTTCAGGGTACACCTTCCAGGACCAGTTGGAGAAGGTTCACGTGGACTTCTGGACAGACGCCTTCTTCACGTTCACCGTGGTCACGGATCAGCTGGACTGGACCAAGTCAGTTATTCAGGTGAGATGAACCAGCAGCAGCAGCAGCAGCAGTAGTAGTACTAGTAGTAGTAGTAGTAGTAGCAGCAGCAGCAGCAGCAGCAGCAGCAGTAGCAGCAGCAGCAGCAGCAGCAGCAGCAGCAGCAGCAGCAGCAGTAGTAGTAGTAGTAGTAGTAGTAGTAGTAGTAGTAGTAATAGTAGCTGTAGTCGTTGGAGGTGTTGTTGTCGTCGTGGTCATATTCGTCGTCGTCGTTGTTGTTGTTGCTGTCGTTGTTGTTTCTGTAGTTGGGTTGTTGTCGTCGTTGTTGTTGCTTTGTTATAGTAGTAGTAGTAGTAGTAGTAGTAGTAGTAGTAGTAGTAGTAGTAGTAGTTGTTTTTTGGTGTTTATAATTTTGTTGCTACTGCTGCCTGTGCTAATGCTGCTGCTGCTTCTGTTGTCATTCGTGGTGGTGATGGTGATGGTGGTAGGGATGCTGGTAGTGGTGGTGGTAGTGGCTGTTGATGGCGATGGCGTGTGTGTGTGTGTGTGTGTGTGTGTGTGTGTGTGTGCGTGTGTGTGTGTGTGTGTGTGTGTGTGTGTGTGTGTGTGTGTGTGTGTGTGTGTGTGTGTGTGTGTGTGTGTGTGAGAGAGAGAGAGAGAGAGAGAGAGAGAGAGAGAGAGAGAGAGAGAGAGAGAGAGAGAGAGAGAGACTGTGTAACTGTCTATGTGTCCGTGTGTGTACGTAGGTGTGTATGTTGTTGTTATTGTTGCCGTTGTTGTGTTTGTTGTTGCTGTTATGTCGTCTACTTTGTTGCTGTTATTATTGTTTAATTTCATTTCATTGTTGCTGTTGTTGTTGCTCAATCCGAAAAATTTCAGCTATGCTCCCAAGTCCTATTCCTGTCCTTTTAATCTATTGGCTGACGCTTTTTTTTTTTCTTCATTAGAATGTATGCATCATGTTTTTTTGTTATCAAGCACACACATTATGGCCAAACATGCATGTATGATGTATTTCATGATCTGCATCCCTGTGTGTAGTATTTTATGCATCTCATTAGCATGATTTAGCTTAGCAAGGATAGAAGTGTGTGTGTGTGTGTGTGTTGTGTGTGTGTGTGTGTGTGTGTGTGTGTGTGTGTGTGTGTGTGTGAGAGAGAGAGAGAGAGAGAGAGAGAGAGAGAGAGAGAGAGAGGAGGAGAGAGAGAGAGAGAGAGAGAGAGAAGTAATCCCACTGGCTGAGCAAGAATCATTCGGGCTGTAACTGTTCGCAAAATGGTTTAAAAGCCGCACAGCAAACCAGCTAAGATGGGATTCGTCTGTGGAGACTTTTATGTACCGCTAGTATCGTCTACAGCTACACTGCTAGTGTTGTCTTCTCCTACACTGTAGATTTGTCTACAGCTACACTGCTAGTATCGTCTACAGCTACACTGCTAGTATCGTCTACAGCTACACTGCCAGTATCGTCTACAGCTACACTGCCAGTGTCGTCTACAGCTACACCACTAGTATTGTCTACAGCTATACTGCTTAGTACCGTCTACAGCCCACACCGCTAGTATTGTCTACAGCTACGCTGCTAGTATCGTCTACAGCCACACCGCTAGTATTGTCTACAGCCCACACCGCTAGTATTGTCTACAGCTACGCTGCTAGTATCGTCTACAGCCACACCGCTAGCACTGTCTACAGCTACACCGCTAGCATTGTCTACAGCTACATTGCCACTTCTGTCTAACTGGGATTCGGTTAAGTCAGAACGGTGTTGTTTCTTCGGCAGGTCAAAGTAAATGTGATGGTAATAGACTGATGAAGGAACCCAACAGTTCCGCCAAGGGAAACAACTGGCGAGTGATGCTATAGACTGATGAAGGAACCCAACAGCAACTGGCGAGTGATGCTATAGACTGATGAAGGAACCCCAACAGTTCCGCCAAGGGAAACAACTGGCGAGTGATGCTATAGACTGATGAAGGAACCCAACAGTTCCGCCAAGGGAAACAACTGGCGAGTGATGCTATAGACTGATGAAGGAACCCAACAGTTCCGCCAAGGGAAACAACTGGCGAGTGATGCTATAGACTGATGAAGGAACCCAACAGTTCCGCCAAGGGAAACAACTGGCGAGTGATGCTATAGACTGATGAAGGAACCCAAAAGTTCCGCCAAGGGAAACAACTGGCGAGTGATGCTATAGACTGATGAAGGAACCCAAAAGTTCCGCCAAGGGAAACAACTGGCGAGTGATGCTATAGACTGATGAAGGAACCCAACAGTTCCGCCCAAGGGAAACAACAACTGGAGAGTGATGATATAGACTGATGAAGGAACCGAACAGTTCCGCCAAGGGAAACAACTGGCGAGTGATGCTATAGATTGATGAAGGAACCGTACAGTTCCGCCAAGGGAAATAACTGGCGAGTGATGATATAGACTGATGAAGGAACCCAACAGCTCCGCCAAGGGAAACAACTGGCGAGTGATGATATAGACTGATGAAGGAACCCAAGTTCCGCCAAGGGAAAACAACTGGCGAGTGATGCTATAGACTGATGAAGGAACCCAACAGTTCCGCCAAGGGAAACAACTGGCGAGTGATGATATAGACTGATGAAGGAACCGAACAGTTTCCGCCAGGGAAACAACTGGCGAGTGATGATATAGACTGATGAAGGAACTGTACATTTTCCGCCAAGGGAAACAACTGGCGAGTGATGATGTAGACTGATGAAGGAACCAAACACAGTTCCGCCAAGGGAAACAACTGGCGAGCTGCGAATGGTTTTCATTCTTTCCTTTTTGTTTTTCATACGTGCAAAACTAGCGTAGAAATGTTAATGTGGCCTTGAACGGATAATTAGGAGTAAATCTTAACGGTGTCCCGTCATCCCTGAGAGGGCTCGATGTGAGGGACAGTGCTTAAGCCAGGGCATGATTTGGATATGCGAAAGTATAATGTGTATGTATAAAGCGTAAACGTGTCTCAGCATACCTCTGCATCCGTGTATATGACAATCGTGTATTAAAAAGGAGGAGAAAAGCCTGAGAGCCCCGACAGAAAATTAAAAGAAAAATAATACTGGTGGTATGTGTCGCGCTTATACTTTTTTCTATGAGCCTTTTTTTATCATTTCAAGGAGTAACCCCCCCCTCTCTCTCTCTCTCTCTCTCTCTCGCTCCTCTCTCTCTCTCTCTCTCTCTGTTGATGTACCGGATGCTTCGGGTGAGCTACCCAGGTAGAGCGTTCTGTAACGAGTGGGATGCTAGTGTTGCACACTTGTGGCGAGCGTTTTGAAACGTTCTTTCAGCAGC
>JADBJO010005896.1:101985-116985 GCA_016801955.1 Conus betulinus
TTGTGTAAATGATTTGAATGGGGTTTCTTTGTCTTCTTGATACAGGTTGGTACATTTTTTTCCCCTATTTTCCGTTTGCTTGGGTGATGTTGATTAATATTTGTTGTTCAGTTCCACTTTAATTTTGCTCGTCTTCTTACTTTCAAGTTGGTTACATTAGGACAGGCGGGATTATACCTCTACTATCGATCAATAACAATTTGGACACTATTTCCAGGTAGTTGTTTTAACCTCGAACAATAATCAAAATCATTCGTTATGTAGTGATATTTCTACTTGGGACAGGGTGCCTTCGAGTAAGCGGAGGACCGTACTTGTGTTAGGCCAATAACTAAACTAGATCTGTGTGTTGGGGAGTGACGAGTGCACAGGCCGGCTCACACGTCACGCGTCTCGCGAAGGAGAAAACGCACACGCCGCGCGGTATCGGCGTGACCTTTGCTGATCTCTCTTCAGCCATTGAGTGATTGACCCAGATTCCCCCAGAAATCTGTTCTTTGAAGGCAATGCGTCGCAATACGTATATTTAGCTGCAATATGTAGAACACATAAAATTAGTGCTAAAATAATGTCGCTCTGCACAAAACTGGTCAGTATTCATAATTGATCACCTCAATTGCTTATCTATCCTGTGCATCCAGTATCCAATTTGCAGCACATTTAACAGCAATCTAATCCTGTTTTATTCCATTTTTGTTGCTTCCCATCCCTTCCCTACTAATTATACGTGTTATTTGATAAATTTCTCTCCCTATCATACAGAAAATTCTTGAGAGAGAGAGAGAGAGAGAGAGAGAGATGTGGGGGCTTACTATACTGTTTCTGTATCATGTTTATACATGCATTTATCTTTCTTCCCACTGTTTATTGAATGCTTTATGTATAACCTTCTAAATTCTAAAACTAAGATAAATGTGTTTAAGATGAGGGCCAAGTACAGAGAGTATGCTGAGAAAGTAGGCAGCCTGTTATTCCGTGATGCCAATCTGACGGTGTCGGAGGGCCGATAAAACATTTCGATTGAACACGTTCGTCAGTGGACGCCCTGTATGTTGAGGACAAACTGGTGGAGGTGGTGAGTATGTGTGTGTGTGTGTGTGTGTTGTGTGTGTGCGCGCGCGTGTCTGTGTGTGTGCGTCTGTGTGCCTGTGTGTGCGCGTTTATGCACATGTGCTCTCTCTCTCTCTCTCTCTCTCTCTCTCTCTCTCTCTCTCTCTCTCTCTCTCTCTCTCTCTCTCTCTCTCTCTCTCATCCTATCAGCTCTCAACGCAACCCATGCCATCAAACCCATCTTTACACATGGGACATGGCCACAAAGCAATGCGCAGTTGCGCAAGTTAACCAGTCATCCGCGCATGCTCATGCCCTCAGTAGATCAATGTACAGGTGACATTCTAGTGCATTCATTTTGCTTTGTTGATTGTCATCTCCAGTTTGCTTTTCTTTTTTTTCTTGCGCACGCGCGTGCGTGTGTATAGATATATATATATATATATATATATATATATATATATATATATATAATATATATATATGTGTGTGTGTGTGTGTGTGTGTGTGTGTGCGCGTGAGCGTGCGTGCGCCTGCGCTTCTCTCTCTCTCTCTCTCTCTCTCTCTCTCTCTCTCTCTCTCTCTTCCGCTTCCACTTCTGTCTCTCTATCTCTCCCTGTTTTGCTTCCGCTTCTCTCTCTCTCTCTCTCTCTCTCTCTCTCTCTCTCTCTCTCTCTCTCTCTCTGTGTATTAATTCATGTCTGCATGTGTGTGTTTACATAAATGCGTCTCTGTCTCTGTGGCTCTTTGTCACTGTCACTGTCTTTTTTTTTTTACTCTGTGTGTGTGGTGTGTGTGTGTGTGTGTGTGTTCACAGTTCCTGTTAGGATCGAACCGGGAACCGAACGCTCACGCTATAGACAAACGCCTGCAGTTGAAGGCACTGAACCAGAACTCCAGTGGACAGGTAGGGTCACGTGTCTGCCTGGGACTGGATGAGTGAGGCACCACTAAGCTGGTACTGGGGTCTACCTAGAGTCTAGACACACATATAAAGTAAGCAGGAAGAAAAACTGTAGGGAGAGCTTGACAGCATGTGTAAAGCAGGCAGGCAGGAAGAAACTGTAGGGAGAGCTTGACAGCATGTGTAAAGCAGGCAGGAAGAAACTGTAGGGAGAGCTTGACAGCATGTGTAAAGCAGGCAGGAAGAAAACTGTAGGGAGAGCTTGACAGCATGTGTAAAGCAGGCAGAAAGAAAACTGTAGGGAGAGAGCTTGACAGCATGTGTAAAGCAGGCAGGAAGAAAACTGTAGGGAGAGCTTGACAGCATGTGTAAAGCAGGCAGAAGAAAAAACTCTAGGAAGAGCTTGACAGCAGAAGGTCTTCAGAGACGGATCAGACAAGTGTGTCAGCCCTGAACTTCTTACGCTCGAAGGGGGGCGTGCGTGCTGCATCCAGGTCATGACTCCCAGATGCCCTTCCACTGCCAACATTTCCCCCTGGCACTGTCGGGATTCGAACCTGTAGCTTTGGGGTGGATGGGCGTCTCAAGACGTACCTTTTCTAGACGGATGTCTTACCCCCACTGCAGATGTGACACCGGTCTAAGTTGGGAAATTGAAGCTTTTATGAAGTTCACTTTTACTCCTCCTCGACCAGATCCAGCTGTAACTCCTTTTGGCTGCCTCTGCCATTGCTTGCAGGGTTCTGGTTCTCTTGTTACCTGAAATCCCCAGCTGTTTCATGAGATCTTAGGACGGTGAGTCCACAAAATCCCCTTGCTCCAACTTCAGTGGCGAGAACCTGGGTCTGTAGCCAGGAATTCCCCTCAAGCTGCTCGCTAGACTGGCACACTTCTCTGTCTTGCAGAGGAACGCTTGCCCCATTCTGCTCAGAATCTTCACGCTTGTGTAAAGACAGTCTTAGCCACCTCCATTATGGGCAGAACAGGAACCCCCCACACCACCCACCCACCCCTTCGTCAGCAGGTATGACGTGTGTCGTGTGTCACACAGCTGGACCGATAGACTGACCGCTCAGTTTTCTGACCGATAGACTGACCGTTCAGTTTGCTGACCGATAGACTGACCGCTCAGTTTGCTGACCGATAGACTGACCGCTCAGTTTGCTGACCGATAGACTGACCGCTCAGTTTGCTGACCGATAAACTGACCGTTCAGTTTGCTGACCGATA
Organism: Conus betulinus; assembly: GCA_016801955.1. Taxonomy (NCBI): domain Eukaryota; kingdom Metazoa; phylum Mollusca; class Gastropoda; order Neogastropoda; family Conidae; genus Conus; species Conus betulinus. The sequence continues at coordinate 105,170 of JADBJO010005896.1, forward strand.
GACTGACCGTTCAGTTTGCTGACCGATAGACTGACCTTCAGTTTGCTGACCGATAGACTGACCGTTCAGTTTGCTGACCGAGAGACTGACCGTTCAGTTTGCTGACCGATAGACTGACCGTTCAGTTTGCTGACCGATAGACTGACCGTTCAGTTTGCTGACCGATAGACTGACCGTTCAGTTTGCACTGAAAAGTGAAGGGTATCCAGCATGTATGTGCGTGTTAACTGATGATGAGGAGGAGGAGGATAAGGATGAGGATGAGGATGATGATGATGAGGAGGAGGAGGAGGAGGAGGAGGAGAAGGATGAGGATGATGAGGAGGAGGAGGAGGTGGATGGAATCTCCGGTAGGTTCGTCATTGGAGTAGGCAGGCTGCTCCTTGGTGGTCGGTGTCACAGACTCGGCAGGTTCAGCAGTCTGTGTATTCTTGTTGGGGGGTTAGACAGAAAACAGCGTGATACAATTTATGTCCTTTTTTTTTTAATTCAAACTGAATGTTTGGTGGTTGTTGTTGCCGTTGTGTTGTTGTTGTTGTTGTTGTTGTTGTTGTTGTTGTTGTTGTTGTTGTTGTCGTCGTCGTCGTCGTCGTTTAAGATCTTTGTTGTCCAAGATACAGAATTGATGGCAGAGAAACTGAGGCTACGTCTCATCAGTTGCAAGGCATCGCGATGAGACTGCTGTGGTCCGACATCATTGAATGTCACATGATCCCCTGCGAATGTACATAGCAACGTCAGCGTTTAGGGATATACAATAGCTGAGCACACATTCATACGAAGGATACATTACGCGCACACACGCACACGGGGACGCACACACACACACACACACACACACACACACACACACACACACACACACACACGCGCGCGCGCGCGCGCGCGCGCGCACGCACGCACGTACGCACTCACTCACTCACTTTGAAGTAAACAGGAAAAGGCAAAACGGAGTATCCGCCAGACAGACAGCTGCTAATGCCAGACAGACTGCTGCTAACGCCAGACAGACAGTTGCTAATGCCAGACAGACTGCTGCTAATGCCAGACAGACTGCTGCTAACGCCAGACAGACAGCTGTAATGCCAGACAGACTGCTGCTAATGCCAGACAGACAGCTGCTAATGCCAGACAGACTGCTGCTAACGCCAGACAGACAGCTGCTAATGCCAGACAGACAGCTGCTAATGCCAGACAGACTGCTGCTAATGCCAGACAGATGCTATTGCCAGACAGACAGCTGCCAATGCGTTGCCGCGATATGCCGCCCATGCTGGTTTCATCCGCAAGAAACCGACCTCTTCAAGAGTGCCAGACAAACCAGAAGTGGACGGATCAGAAATGGGCTGGAAAACTTCGAAAGCTTTTTATTTCTAAGATTAAAATAGAATATTTGGGTTGTCTCAAGAATTAAATATCATAATTTACATCCATAAACATTAATCAAAAAATGAGACTAAATAAGAACAAGAAATAAACCTGCACATACGATACCTTCCAAAATAGACTCCACCACTGCATAATGAATAAAAAGGAAAATGAATAACTAAGTGATAAACAAATAACAAATGCATGTCTTGATGAGGGTGTGAATAGTTGTAAAAAAAAAAGAAAGGAAAGGAAAATTAATAAAGGAAGGAAGGAACGAATGAATAAGTGAATCAAAAATAAATACATTAATAAATAAGTAGATAGGTAGATAGATAGATGGATAGATAGATAGATAGATAGATAGATAGATAGATAGATAGATAGATAGATAGAAGCAAATAAATGAACAAAAGAAACGCAGAGTCTGTCAAATCGTGCAGACGCTGTTCTCTTAGCAATCTACTCAATCGTCACGTTCGTCTCTCACTCTCTCTCTCTCTCTCTCTCTCTCCTCTCTCTCTCTCTCTCTCTCTCTCTCTCTGTGAGCAGGTGGACTGGGTTAGCCTCTTTGACCACATGTTCAATATTGACACCACCTTGGTGACGGAGAACACGTATGTTGTGGTGCATGACCAGGAGTACATATACTTCTTTACCCAGTGGATGAGCCAACTCCCCCTGACGTTAAGTCACGGTGAGGGGTGAGAGAGGGGGTTGGTGGGGGGAGTGAGAGAGAGGAGAGAGAGAGAGAGAGAGTGAGTGGTGAGAGGGAGGGGGGGGCAGAGGGGGTAGGGAAGAGAGAGAGAGCGAGAGAGAGGGGAGAGGGTGCGGATAAGGTGGGGGCAGAGAGAGAGAGAGAGAGGGGCAGAGAGAGAGAGAGAGGAGGAGGGGGCAGGAGAGAGAGGGGGGGGCAGAGAGAGAGAGAGTGGGGGCAGGGAAAGAGAGAGGGAGAGGGTGGGGGTCTGGGATGGGGGGGGGGGGGGGTGGGCAGAGAGAGAGAGAGAGAGAGAGAGAGAGAGAGAGAGAAGCCAGGGGCAGCGAGAGAGAGAGAGAGAGAGTGTGTGTGTGTGTGTGTGAGCAGAGAGAGACAGAGACAAAAGACGGACAGAATCATCGATTGCCTGATTGTTAATTGGTTGATTGATTGATTCACTGACAGATTGATTCATTGATCGATTGATGGATTGATTTGTCGGTTGACTCCTTGTTTGTTTTAATGTTTGGGGGGGGGGGGGGAGCAACTTATGCTGATTTTGCTGATTATGGCTGCTAACAAAAAATTGTAAATCGTTCTTTTTTGATGAGGGGAAACTTCTGGACGCCTGGATGGAAAGAAAAGAACGGTCTGACTCGAGACGTGTATTTTTAGGCTACATCCGCAAGGGAGTGTGCGTTGATGTTAGCTTATGACCAACTGTTAGCGTAAGGGAAGAAACACACGGTGGATGAATCAGCGAAAGGGCGAGGGGTGGGGTGGGGAATCGAACCATCTTGCTTCTTGTCCCCAGCATCCTCAACAACTACATGGTCTGGCGGATGGCGGACACTACGCCCGGTACCTGTCGTGCGACTATCAACACGCCTACAACGAATGGAGCTGACCGAGACAGGCAACCTGGAGAACCACCTGCTTACCAGGTGTGTCTGCGCCAGCTGCATAGTGCCATGAGCGACGCCATGGGCGCACTCTTCGTCAAGGACCACTTCGTGGACCCCAACCGAGCCGAGGTGAGAGCTGCGAGAGTGGAAACTGTGGTGGTGGTGGTGGTGTGGAAATTGTGGTGGTGGGGATGGCGAGGGGGGGGGGGGGGGGGGGGGGGTGGTGGTGGTGGTGGTGCTGCTGCTGAAAATTGTGGTGGTGGTGGTGGTGCTGAAAATTGTGGTGGTGCTGCTGCTGCTGAAAATTGTGGTGGTGGTGCTGCTGAAAATTGTGGTGGCGGTGGTGGTGCTGAAAATTGTGGTGCTGAAAATTGTGGTGGTGGTGCTGCTGCTGAAAATTGTGGTGGTGCTGCTGCTGAAAATTGTGGTGGTGCTGCTGAAAATTGTGGTGGTGGTGCTGCTGAAAAATTGTGGTGGTGGTGCTGCTGAAAATTGTGGTGGTGGTGGCTGAAAATTGTGGTGTGGTGGTGCTGCTGCTGCTGCTGCTGAAAATTGTGTGGTGGTGGTGCTGCTGCTGCTGCTGCTGTGCTGCTGAAAATTGTGGTGGTGGTGGTGGTGGTGTGGTGCTGCTGCTGCTGCTGAAATTGTGGTGGTGGTGGTGGTGGTGAGGTGCTGCTGCAAATTGTGGTGGTGGTGGTGGTGGTGCTGCTGCTGCAAATTGTGGTGGTGGTGGTGTGCTGCTGCAAATTGTGGTGGTGGGGTGCTGCTGCTGCTGCAAATTGTGGTGGTGGTGGTGCTGCTGCTGAAAATTGTGGTGGTGGTGGTGGTGCTGCTGCTGCAAATTGTGGTGGTGGTGCTGCTGCTGCTGAAAATTGTGGTGATGGTGGTGGTGGTGCTGCTGCTGCTGAAAATTGTGGTGGTGGTGGTGGTGCTGCTGCTGCTGAAATTGTGGTGGTGGTGGTGCTGCTGCTGCAAATTGTGGTGGTGGTGGTGCTGCTGCTGCTGAAAATTGTGGTGGTGCTGCTGCTGCTGCTGCTGAAAATTGTGGTGGTGGTGGTGGTGGTGCTGCTGCTGCTGAAAATTGTTGTGGTGGTGGTGGTGCTGCTGCTGAAAATTGTGGTGGTGGTGGTGGTGGTGCTGCTGCTGCTGAAAATTGTGGTGGTGTGGTGTGCTGCTGAAAAATGGTGGTGGTGGTGGTGGTGCTGAAAATTGTGGTGGTGGTGCTGCTGCTGCTGAAAATTGTGGTGGGTGGTGGTGGTGCTGAAAATTGTGGTGGTGTGGTTGGTGTGCTGAAAAAAATGGTGGTGGTGGTGGTGTGCTGAAAATTGTGGTGGTGGTGGTGCTGCTGAAAATTGTGGTGTGGTGGTGCTGTGGTGTGGTGGTGGTGGTGCTGAAAATTGCGGTGGTGGTGCTGCTGCTGAAAATTGTGGTGGTGATGGTGCTGAAAATTATGGTGGTGGTGGTGGTGCTGAAAATTGCGCTGGTGGTGCTGCTGCTGAAAATTGTGGCGGTGGTGGTGCTGAAAATTATGGTGGTGGTGGTGGTGCTGAAAATTATGGTGTGGTGGTGTGCTGCTGAAAATTATGGTGGTGGTGGTGCTGAAAATTATGGTGTGGTGGTGCTGCTGAAAATTGTGGTGGTGGTGGTGCTGAAAATTATGGTGGTGGTGGTGCTGAAAATTATGGTGTGGTGTGTGAAAATTATGGTGGTGGTGCTGAAAATCATGGTGGTGGTGGTGCTGGAAAATTATGGTGGTGGTGCTGCTGCTGAAAATTATGGTGGTGGTGCTGGTGGTGCTGAAAAATTATGGTGGTGGTGCTGCTGTGGTGGTGGTGCTGAAAATTATGGTGGTGGTGTGGTGCTGCTGCAGAAAATTATGGTGGTGGTGGTGGTGCTGAAAATTATGGTGGTGGTGGTGGAAAATTATGGTGTGGTGCTGCTGAAAATTATGGTGGTGGTGGTGCTGAAAATTATGGTGGTGGTGCTGCTGCTGAAAATCATGGTGGTGGTGGTGCTGAAAATTATGGTGGTGGTGGTGGTGCTGAAAAAATTGTGGTGGTGCTGAAAATTATGGTGCTGCTGTGCTGCTGAAAATTTGGTGTGTGGTGGTGGGTGGTGGTGGTGGTGGTGGTGGTGGTGGTGGAGAGGATGAGGGTGGAGCCCAAAGAAGAGGAGACGGGAGAACCGAGAGGAAGGAGGTGAAGGAGAGGGACGTTGGAGGGTATAGGGGTGGGGGTGGGAGTATGGCCGGCAGGGAGGGCCAGGGCTAGAGGGGACTGTTGGGAGTGTTTAATTGCTTCTGACATAGACACATAGACACTCACACACACTCACACATACATACATATATACATGCACACACGCACACACACACATGTGCGTGCACACGTTCATTCATGGACGAACACACGCACGCAAAGAGAGAGAGAGAGTCGTACATACACTTTTGCCAGCATACAAGCACGCTCGCGCACATTTAAACACACACACACACACACACACACACACACACACACACACACACACACACACACACTCACACACACACACACACACACACACTCACACACACAAAAGCGGTTAGACATACTCACGCCCACACGCATACATACACGCGCAACGCGCACGCGCGCGCGCGCGCGCGCGCACACACGCACACACACACACACACACACACACACACATGGTTAGAACATACTGGCAGTAAATGGAAAAAGATGGAGTTGGGAGGGGGGGGGGGGGGGGGGGGGGGGAGTGCCGTTGCTGTTTCCCGAGTTGCCTGTCTCCCTGAGTTACTATTGCGGTCTTCTGTGGCACCTTTTGATGGTTCCACGTCTGGGACACTACGGAGTCCCTGGTTACAAAGCTTGCAGGTTTAAATAGGTGTTAACTGAAGTTTTAGATCGTGAACCGAGAACAGTCTGGCAAACAGTCCAGGCGATCTTGTTTTCCTTCGTCATTGTGCAGTCTTTTGGTTCGTGATCCAAATGTTAAGGTCCACGAATTTCGCTGTTCTCCGGTTTGCGAGATAAAATAATAAAAATAATAATAATAATAATAATAACCCTCACTCAACGTGTTCTCAAAATTGTTTTGCTTGCGCAAAAAGGGAGTAGCCTCTTGAAAGTTCTCCTATAATGGAGATCAGTTTATGACAGCTCTTCTGTGATGAAAGTCAATTTGTGATTGGTTGACCTAGATTTCCATTCTCGATTCAGGGAGTAAACAGTGATATTCCGTACTACTGAAATATTCAGGTTCACAAAGGTTTGGAAATAGGTAAGTGAAATTGCGAACGAAAGCATTGCTGACATCGATCTTACCGCCTATTCAAAGCAGTTCCAAGTTCACTAAGTCTAGCAATGTCTCAAAGGAACATCAGCCAACAGAAATGAACGGGATCAGTTCCCTCCTTATAGAAAAGATCATTACGAAGATGAGTGACACGTACATACATAGCATGCATCCTGTACAATGAAGATGAATGACACATACACACACAGCAGGCGTCCCGAATTAAGACGAATGACACGTACACATATAGCATGCATCCTGTATGATGGTGATATATGACACGTACACACATAGCAAGCAACCTGTATGCTGGTGATATATGACACGTACACACATAGGGTGCATCCTGTATGGTGACGAATGACACGTATACACATAGCAAACAACTTGTATGATGAAGATGAATGACACGCACACACATAGCAGGCATCCTGTATGATGAGATGGATAACACGTACACACACAACATGCATCCTATATGATGGTGATATATGACATGTACACACATAGCGTGCGTACATAGCGTGCATCCTGTATGATGGTGAATAACACGTACCCATATAGCATGCATCCTGTATGATGGTGATGAATGACACGTACACACATAGCATGCATCCTGTGTGAGAATGATGAATGACATGTACACACATAGCATGCACCCTGTATGATGAAGATGAATGACACTTGCACACATAGCTTGCATCTTGCATGATACTGATGAATGACACTTACACACATAGCATGCATCTTGTATGATTATGAATGACAAGTACACAAATAGCTTGCATCCTGTATGAGAATGATGAATGACATGTACACACATAGCATGCACGCAGTATGATGAAGATGAATGACACGTACACACATAGCTTGCATCTTGTATGGTGATGAATGAGACGTACACACATAGCATGCATCCTGTATGATGATAACAGATGACACGTACACACATAGCGTGCATCCTGTGTGATGATGATGAACGACACGTACACACATAACATGCATCCTGTACGATGATGAATAACACATACACAAATAGCATGCATCCTGTATGAGAATGATGAATGATAGCATGCGAGCCTATGTGAGAATAATGAATGGCATGTACACAAATAGCATGCATCCTGTGTGAGAATGATGAAGGACACGTACAGACATAGCATGCACCCTGTATGATGAAGATGAATGACGCTTGCACACATAGCTTGCGTCTTGTATGATACTGATGAATGACACGTACACACACCAGCATGTATCTTGTATGATACTGATGAATGACACGTGCACACATAGCATGCATCTTGTATGATACTGATGAGTGACACGTACACACATAGCATGCATCCTGTATGATGCAGATGAATGAGACGTACACACATAGCATGCATCCTTTATGATGATGAATGACGCAGTAAACACATAGTATGCGCCCTGTATGATGACGATAAAGGACGCATACACACATAGCATGCATCCGGTACGGATGATATATGACACGTGCACACATTATAAAAGCCACGATTTTGAAATTGGGAACAGATTTAATTCATTATCTTGTTCAACGTACATTGAATTTCATTGGGATCGAATGAACGGTTGTTGATTTACAGACAATTAAACAGAGGATGGGTCGAAATCAAAGTTCGCAAAATCTGTTCAGTTCACAAAATCATTTCAATAGTGGGTGTGGCCACCGCCATTGGCGAGACATTCCACGCAGCGACTCCTCATCGAGTTGACCAGTGTTCTGATGACCCTCTGAGGGATTCTCTGCCATTCCAGTTGCAGCATTTGGAAGAGATCCTGGCGGTCTCTGGGAGGTGGATGGTTCTCCTTCACACGTCTCCCCAACTCATCCCACATATGCTCGATGGGATTGAGGTCGGGACTATACGCCGGGAAGATCATCCTGTTGATGCCGGCCTGCACAATGAAGTTTTCGGCCACCCGGGCCCTATGTGGCCGAGCATTGTCGTCTTGGAAGACTGCCATGGGTCCTATCCGTTGCATGGTCGGAACAACGAAAGGCGCCAGGATTTCATCCCGATAAGCGGATGCCTGTGAGGTTTCCATCAATATGGTAGAGTGGTGTCTTGTGGTGGAGGCTGAAGGCACCCCATACCATAACAGATCCCCCAAAGGCCCTGGTCTGGCGAACAGCTGCATCAATGTAACGTTCACCAACACGCCTCCAAACTCTAGTTCGGCCGTCATTGTGTTCAAGACTAAACCGCGACTCATCTGAAAAGAGGACCTGGGACCACCACTGTTGTTGGTTCCATCACATGACGATGGCAGAAAGCTCGGCGAGCCAGCCTATGGGCTGCTAGCAGTCGTGGTCGAACAGCTGGGCGACGTGATCTGAGGCCGAAGTGGTGGTGAAGACGGTTTCGTATGGCTTGACGGCTGAGGATGGTGTTATTTGCCATACGAAGCTGCCTTTGGATGCTGGTGGAAGTGGTATCCCGCTGCAATAGGGCCTGCCTCTCTCGATGAAACGATCTTCTCTGGGAGTAGTCTGCCTAGGCCGACCTGACCGTGGCCTCTCTTCAACGCTGTTGGTCGCCCTAAAACGCTGATTCAGTCTAACAATAACTGAATGATGCACACCAAGTCGTCGCGCCACTTCAGCCTTTGCAATGCCATCTTGTATCCACGCAATCGCCCTGGTTTTGTCAAAGGTGCTAAGTTTTCTTCGTGGTGGCATGGTGAGAAAAGGGCTGACAGTAACCAACCCCGCGCTTAAACAGCCAAAAGAAGGGGCATAAAACTCACTTGAGAGACTGCTCTTGCACGGGGGAAAAAAAGAATTTTTCATTTTACACATCTTTGTGTCGCCAGCAAGCTTGATGCAAAAACAGGCACAGTTAACGCAACTTTGCACTTTTTATCCCGCGCGGTGTGCAAAGGCTGTGCTTAACTTTATGTGACTAGTATATATATATATATATATATATATATATATATATATATAGATATATATATATATATATATATATGTATGTATGTATGTATATATATATATGTATGCTCAGTCTGTACCCTAATATATGTGTGTGTGTGTGTGTGTGTGTGTGTGTGTGTGTGTGTGTGTGTGCTGTTGTGGTTATTCTGTATATATATATATATATATATATATATATATATATATATATATATATGCTCAGTCTGTACCCCCTGACGAAGGCAAACAAAGCCGAAAATTTGGGAAATTTTAATCTGTTTGTTTGGATTTTTATCTAGTTTGATTGCTTATATATATATATATATATATATATATATATATATATATATATACATGTGTGTGTGTGTGTGTGTGTGTGTGTGTGTGTGTGTGTGTGTGTGTGTGTCTGTGTGTGTTTGTGTGTCTGTGTGTGTGTCTGTGTGTGTTGTTATTCTGTATAACGTCTATTCACTAAAAGTAATTAGACGATGGGAAAGGAAGGGGGAAAAGAGTAGGGTGGGTAGAGTGGAAGTGTGTGTGTGTGTGTGTGTGTGTGTGTGTGTTGACAGAGATGAATAATGTGTGTGTGTGTGTGTTTGTGTGTGTGTGAATGTGTGTGTGTGTGTGTGTGTGTGTGTGTGTGTGTGTGTGTGTGTGTGTATGTGTGTGTGTGTGTGTGTGTGTGTGTGTGTGTGTGTGTGTGTGTGTGTGTGTGTGTGTGTGTGTGTGTGTGTTACAGGTCCTGGACTCGCTGATCAAGATTGGGTATCCTGACTTCATGATGAATGATACAGCTCTCAATATCATCTATAAAGATGTGAGTTGATTCCTGCACATACTTATGCTGACTTCCATCGTCCTCGAAGGACTTTGATTACACTCTCAGCAATGTCAAGGAAGCTGCCGGCCACATGGTACTGTGGTTAGCATAGCGGATTCAGCGGCTCCTAAGTCGCGCGTTCCACTCCCGTCAGACACATTTAGCTGTGGAATATTTTGGCACAACTTGGCTCCTCCGACATTCAGTTAAATGTGTTGGGGCTCAATCAGAAGACTTTCGACAACTTTTTTACTATCTACTTTGGACCATAGTTGGTGGACTGTGCTGATAAGGTTCTGAGTAGTGCCCCATAGTGCTTCCTCCCAAATCCTCTCGAATGCGTTCTTGAAGTCCACGAAATACTGCCACATTTTTCTTACAGTGTTAAGGTTTTTCTCAGAGTGTATGATCTGTTAATGATACTTTGATTTATGTAGAATTCTTTTTTTTTTAATATTTGCATGGCTGCTTGAGGTTACAATACAGTCAGAATAAGCTTGACCAACATGTTTCTCGCATGGCCAGTCAAACTGATGTTTCTGGTAGTGTTGGAAATGTTCTCTCTTGGAAGAAGCGACATCAGTGCCAGAATCCATGGCATGGCCTACTCCACAGTGTGCCAGACTGTGCTGCAAACTGCAGTCAAGATGTGCATGGCAGAGACTTCTCACAGAACTTCTGAAACATGATGAAATCGCTGTAATTAGTATCTCGACTGCAGTTTGCAGCTTTCCTGAGTTCTGTGAGACTTTGTCAATGCCTGCAGTATTACTACATTTCAACAAGAAACCAATATCTTCACTGCAGTTTGCAGATTTCAGTAGCTATGTGTGAATTTGCCAGTGCCTCCTGCCTTATCACATATCTATAACTTTACTGTTGCTACTACAAGCAATCTGCATTGGAAAGCAGCTCTGATGTGCTGCATCCTGTACTATCAGCACAATTCTAACTCCTCTGCTCTGCTTAATGTAGACTTCAGAACAAGTTTCGGTCCCACTTTTTGAACGATATCTGTCTTCTGTGTGAAACAGTTGCAGTGCACCCACGCCGCTCATCCCGACACCCCGTCCACAGCCACAGCCCGGCCGGTCCCGCCGCAGCCCCGGCACCGGCAATCCACAGGGAGCAGTCAATGTCAAGTCGTCAAGAGGGCTACCCACCGGAGGAGACACTGCACTGCTGCCGAGTCACTTCGGTGGTGTTCAGTGGCGCCTGTTCTGATCTAACATACGCAGGACACCCCTAAGCCCCCTACGACGACAATAATTGCTTAGTCGCGGAGCCGGCGTGAGTGAGCTCTCCCTCCGGAGGGCGCCACCACGTCCGTCCAACGACAGCCCCCATGGACTCGCCGATACCGGTGACCCGAGCGGAACCAAACCAAGGCCACAGACGTGGAGAGGACATCGAAATTGAGGTCACCATGAGAGCAGGGCATGAAGGGCCACAGAATTTGAGACATTTTTTTTTATGCTGATCGATGAGAATGAGGATGATTAAGATGATGCTACGGATTTCCATTTCGGTCTGAGGACTACATGACAGCGCTGTACTCTACGCTTCCTTTCATAATATATCCCGGCGTCAACCAGGCCCGAGAGATACAGGCACCTGCAGTGTTGGTTCAGAAACGCATCCATTAAGTGGATGAAACTCGACAGTGTGGCCCCAGTCTTCCGACTAAGTCCGCAGTAAAAACTCAACTCTGGGTAGGAGCCGGTCGGGGCAGAAAGACCCACATGACTCTGATGGGATTCGAACCCACGACCTCCCAGCCGGGAGTCC
>JADBJO010005896.1:119485-144485 GCA_016801955.1 Conus betulinus
GATCACAGTACCGAATAACACAACACAAAGTAAACTTACTAACCCTACACTTTCCCCAGAGAGACACGTGAAGATGGCCCACAAGATGAGAGGTTCAGGGCGATGTCCAGGAAACGTACTAATCAATCTGTCCCTGCTACAATTCCCTTTTCTCCTTTCCTTATCCACAAAAGATTAAATCAGTTCATTCCAACTCTCCTCCTCTGTGTCACTTCACCAATCCACCACACTGTGTCATTGCAGTTGGGTAAGGGGGGAGGGACTTGAGTCCTCTGTACTAATACACTTTTCTTACTAGACCATAACCCTATAATACTAACACTCTGCCATTGTTCGAATCCCTACTCTGTCTCTTGCTCTTTGGTGCCCTCACCCCCTGAGTTCTGTTCCTCTCTGTCTTTTTGCCCCTATGTCTTTTGGCCCCTCTGTCTTTCTGCCCCTCTGTCTTTTTGCCCCTCTGTCTTTTTGCCCCTCTGTCTTTCTGTCCCTCTGTCTTTCTGCCCCTCTGTCTTTCTGCCCCTCTGTCTTTTGGCCCCTCTGTCTTTCTGTCCCTCTGTCTTTCTGCCCCTCTGTCTTTTAGCCCCTCTGTCTTTCTGCCCTTTGTTTTTCTGCCCCTCTGTCTTTCTGCCCCTCTGTCTTTTTGCCCCTCTGTCTTTCTGCCCCTTTGTTTTTCTGCCCCTCTGTCTTTCTGCCCCTCTGTCTTTTAGCCCCTCTGTCTTTTTGCCCCTCTGTCTTTCTGCCCCTTTGTATTTCTGCCCCTCTGTCTTTTTTTACCCCTGTATCTTTCTGCCCCTCTGTCTTTTTGCCCCTCTGTCTTTTTTTGCCCTCTGTCTTTCTGCCCCTCTGTTTTTTTTTTTACCCCTCTATCTTTCTGCCCCTCTGTCTTTTTGCCCCTTTGTCTTTTGGCCCCCTCTGTCTTTCTGCCCGTCTGTCTTTTTGCCCCTCTGTCTTTCTGCCCGTCTGTCTTTTGGCCCCCTCTGTCTTTTGGCCCCTCTGTCTTTCTGCCCCTCTGTCTTTTGGCCCCTCTGTCTTTCTGCCCCTCTGTCTTTTTGCCCCTCTGTCTTTCGGCCCCTCTGTCTTTTTGCCCCTCTGACTTTTGGCTCCTCTGTCTTTTGGTCCCTCTGTCTTTCGGCCCCTCTGTCTACTCGAGGGCCGGGGTGTATGTTTTATGCCATTGGGCAGCTAACCCGGCCGGGGATTCAGCACGTCAGACCGAGGCTCGTGTCTAAATATGGTCTGGACCTCACGGTCCAGCCGTAGTGTCGTGAGCAAACGTACCGCAGCCTATTGATATTCATGTACCACATTGCGCTACCATAGCATGTAACCTCATAGCAGGGTAACCTCGCTGGACAAGAGTGCTGTGTTCAATTTGCCGTACCGTTTGCCGCGGGTGGTTTCTTATCCTATATCTCTACTACATTTGTTTACTATGAGTTCGAACCCCGTTATGCAATTTTAAACCCTGTTATAGTAGTAGCACACGCGCACACACACACACACCACACACGCACGCACGCACGCACGCACGCACGCACGCACGCACGCACGCACGCACGCACGCGCGCACACACACACACACACACACACACACACACACACACACACACACACACACACACACACACACACACACACACACACACACACACACACACACACACACCTCTTTTGTTGTGATGTAGCCAGCATCGTGTCGCATGGTACAGGGAACCGGTTCCTCATCAACGGATCCCATTACGGAGAATGGTGGTCAAACGACACCACGGAGGAGTACCACGACTCCATTCTGCCGTGCATCGACGATGAGTACAAGGCTTACCGCATGGGCCCCTTTCCTGAGATCAACGAGCCCGAGATCATCGTGAGTCTGAATGGGATACTGGGATACTGGGAGGACTGAGAAGTGGGAAGGGGAGGGGGGTGGGTGGGGGGGGGGGGGGGGTAGAGGAGGGAGAGGACGGCAAGAGGGAGGCGGCGGAGATGGAAGGAAACAGGGGTGGAGCGAGGAGTGGGTGGGGGTGTTAGAGAAAGAGAGGGAGGGAGGGAGGAGGTAATCTGTCATCAAGGGGTGTCGATGGAAACCGACTAGGTAGACCGCACGACGGAAAAGACATTTACACATGTCTCTATACATGTACACACACACGCACGCACGCACGCACGCACGCACGCAGAGTGTGTATGTCAAGTGTGTGTGTGTCAAGTCAAGTCAAAATTATCTTTATTGAGGGTTAAAGAATACGCTTTCCAGTTTGTTTACATTCTGCCCTAATAAACAAGAAAGAAAACTAATTCAACATATAACCACAAACTAAAAAAAAATTTCAAAAAGCACACAATTTCTGTCATGCAAATACATATGACATCTGAAACAATAATGAAACTATTGTTGGAACTTCAAGTTCAAGCACAGAGAGAGAGAGAGAGAGAGGCAGACAGACAGAAAGACAGAGACAGAGACGGAGAGAATTGGGGATAAGAGGATCGTATTGATGGAAATGACTTCAACTGATGCGCAGAGTTTCTATCAGATGCATTTTTAGTTGTTTTTTTTTTTAATGTATTTTATGAGAGACATGATTTCATGGAGGAAGGCAAAATATTCCATGATGTCCCTCCAGAATATAGAAATCTTGATTTATACAGATCACTTCGAGGTCTGGGAAGAAGAGGCAGTTTATGTGTATGACTGTAACTATTGAAGACAAAGCTTTCCAATATTATCTTCGGGGCTGATCCATTCATTACTTTGTACATGCACAAGCATTTGTTGAAGTAGAATTGAAGTAAGTGTGTGTGTGTGTGTGGTGTGTGTGTGTGTGTGTGTGTGGGTGTGTGTGTGTGTGTGTGTGTGTGCGTGTGTGTGCGTGTGTGTGTGTGTCTGTGTGTGTGTGTGTGTGTGTGTGTGGGTGAGTGAGGGAGTGAGTGTGTGTGTCTTTGTGTGTGTGTGTGTGTGTCTATAAGTGAGTGAGTGTGTGTGTGTGTGTGTGTGTGTGTGTGTGTGTGAGTGTGAGTGTGTGTGTGTGTGAGAGAAAGAGAAAGAGTGAGAGAGAGTGAGAGAGAGAGAGAGAGAGAGAGAGAGAGAGAGAGAGAGAGAGAGAGAATATTGCGAAAGTTACAACTGAAATCCTGAAATCCTTCGGCTTACTCTTTTTCTAACAGCACGACGTATTGCTGGTAATCGATCTCTAATTCGATCAGACGTAGATTTTTTGGTTGTGTTCCAATACAGGCGCACTATGTGCATGTGTATGGTTGAGTGTGTGCGTGCGTGCGTGCGTGCGCGCGCGTGCGCGCGCGCGTGCGCTGCGTCTGTGTGTGTATGTGTGTGTGCAGATATCTCCTGGATACAGTGCCACTGGTCTGAGCGAGTCCAGTGGGATCAGCATGGCCTTCCAGGTGAGATCACATGGCATGCACACTTATGGCCTTCCAGGTGAGATCAACTGACATACACACGTATGGCCTTCCAGGTGAGATGACATGACATACACACTTATGGCCTTCCAGGTGAGATCATATGACATGCACACTTATGGCCTTCCAGGTGAGATCATATGACATACACACTTATGGCCCTTCCAGGTGAGATGTGTGACATACACACTTATGGCCTTCCAGGTGAGATCATATGACATACACACTTATGGCCTTCCAGGTGAGATCATATAACATACACACTTATGGCCTTCAAGGTCAGATCACATGACATGCACACGTATGGCCTTCCAGGTGAGATGACATGACATACACACGTGTGGCCTTCCAGGTGAGATCACATGACATACACACGTATGGCCTTCCAGGTGAGATCACATGACATACACACGTCTGGCCTTCCAGGTGAGATCAAATTGACCCACACACGTATGGCCTTCCAGGTGAGATCAAATGACACACACACAGGTGCTCAAGTACGCGCCCGTGCACACCCGTGCACGCTAACTCCCCCACCCCACCCCACCCCCTCCCCGCCGCAATCCAACCTAACAAACACGCACGCACGCACACACACACACACACACACACACACACACACACACACACACACACACACACACACACACACATTTATTCTGCCTCCAGTGTGCTGTAGATTATTCTGCTCCCCCAAGATCTTAGGCTATGAGGCTTTAAATGTCAAGCCCCCCCCCCCCCCCCCCCCCCTTTTTTTTTTTTTTTTTTTTTTTTTGTTGTTGTTGTTGTCACTGTCCCTTCGCGGTATCAATTATGATTAACGACAAGAAGGATAACTCTTGTTCGCGTGATGAAATAGATACATGCCCATAGCTCCAAGCTCTCTCTGCTAAGAAAGTTTAAAACGACGCATGATGCGCGCACGCGCGCGCTCGGGTGTGTGTGTGTGTGTGTGTGTGTGTGTGTGTGTGTGTGTGTGTGTGTGTGCAGGCATACCAGAAATGGATCGCAGACCACGGACCCGAACCTACGATCCCTGGTCACAACTTCACCAACAACCAGATGTTCTTCCTGTCCTACGCTCAGGTCAGCCAGTTGCCGGAACCGTGTGTGCGTGCGTGTGTGCGTGCGTGCGTGCGTGCGTGCATGCGTGCGTGCGTGCGCGCGTGTGTGTGTGTGTGTGTATGTGTGTCATCATTAAGTTCAGAGACAACAGAATTTGGAATGGAATTCACCCTTACAGGCACAGAGCCTTCTGTATTCATCAAGAGGCACAATCCCAGCATATTTATCAACAGAAGCCCATCGCGGTAACCCTAACGCTATTTTAAATGCCATAGAATCAATACTGGTTAATTCATGTAAATCCGACACGGAACCCGTGAAAACATCTTCCTGACCATAAGACGAGAGAGAACGAACTAAACCGGAGGCAACATGAACAAGATATGAACCACAATTTACAAGAGCAATACCTGATCAAACACGCAAAACAGCGCAATTTTCAATGAGATAGTTGATGTGTTTGTTGCAGAATAACTGATAATGAACAATAACACCAAGGAAATTTACTTGTTTGCTCGGGTAGATAGGGTTGTCATTTATTTCAATGAGAACAGCACCCTTCCTGTTGCAAAGTGAGACGGCTGCAGGCGGGAAATCTGAACAAATCTTAAATAAACGTTGTCTTGTGATTCGTTTGTCCACGTTTCTCTGGGCGGTTCGCTAACATTTATTTCAGATTAGCATCCTTCCCATTAAAATCGATGATCTTTTTGGTGTGAAAAATCATAAAGACGCTGTTTTCAGCGGATAAGAGAAAACCAGATTCGTTCATGTAACCAACAATATTGTTCCCAGCATCTTGAAACCTTGTTGTAATGCTGTTGCTTTTGGCTTTACTTTTTGTAGAGTTACAGTTAACATCAGCATAAATAGCGAAAATTGCACCTTTGATCAGGACAGCTATATTTCGAGAAAGATTTGCAATAAAACAAGTTATACCTTCTTTATTAGACTATACATACACGTCCGTTGATCCAGAACTGTAATCTGTCGTTTGATCGAATTACCAAGGTTCCTCGTCATCCGCGCAACCACTTTGGCTCACTGAAAGAGCTCAAATCATCTAAATGTATGGAGATTTAGATAAGACTGATAACCCTTTCATTCTAGCCTCTAGGGCTGTAGGGCGTATCAGTACAAAACTACTTTCATACTGGCGTCTACACTGGTGGCTCAGTCACGGACTCCTCTGAAGCTGGGGCCGCTTTTGTTGTCCCCGGTTTGTGTGTAAGAAGACGGTTTCATCTAACAAAGGGTGTTCTGTTTTCACCGCTGAGTTATTTGCTATCACGATGGTTTTGAATTTCTTTAAACACATGAGTATTCTGCCCATTAAATTACTTGTTCTTTCAAATTCAAAATCAGCTCTGATGGCTTTAGGCCATCAATCATCAACAGATAGACCTGAGATCTTACAAGAAATTCTGTTTTTTAATTCATCAGCTTATTACACGAGGTTCAGTGTGCCGCTGTTGTGGGTTCCTGGCCGTTCCAGTCCGTATGATAATGAGATGGCTGATGTATGTGTTAAAGAGTGCAGCTTCTGGGAAATCAGGTTTCAGTGTTTTTAATATACCTCTTTCTGTCTCGGAAGCTAATAGTATTTTATCAAATGCAATTCGGAAAAAAACGACAGGAACAGTATTTAAATGATTCTCGCCTCGAACACAGATGAGATGTGACTATTTCTCTGGGAAACGACGTATTAATCTCCCTGGACCAATCCCGCTAAGAAACTTCATTCACCGACTGCGGGTGTATGCATGGTTGGGAAGATTTTTTTACTCCTGCCGCTGCCTGTGTCTGTGGTCTTCAACTTGATATTGCTCATTTCTTATTTAAATGCACGAGCACAAGAATTTACTTTCCATCACTCCATGAAAAGATCATACCTCAAAAATATGGCGTTTACGCTTCCAAGTGTATTGCAGCCGACTGGCGTCATATACTATACCATGTCAGACCATAGCATTCTACGGCAGTTAGTCAGCTCTGCCAGGCCGAAGTTTTTGTGGCTAATGCAGTAATGACAGCCACGTGACGCCCACCCTACTTCCGCCAACGGAAGAAGCCGGTGTTAGCTTCCTCTACCTCATTCACCTTCGGCCTGTAGCCCAAGCAAGATAAGTCTTGTGCTCTGTCTCGCCTATACTTCTGCCTTTGTGTAAAGATTGCTTGTGTTTTGCTTCTTTACTTGTTCACTTGTGGCTTGCGCTAAACCCTTAGTACACTAGACGTGTGAGGCTGTCGGTGGGCTAGCGTTTTAATGCTTTTCACGCTCGCCGTGATCCTCGCGACTTTGTTCGATCGTCGTGTTGCCTCGCGCCTTTGTCTTCCTCGCGAGTTTGTTTTCAGTCCCATTTCCATCGGCCCTGTTTCGGTGTGCTTTGTTGCCTTTCGGTAACACATCCAACTCCTTTTACGGCTTTCGGCGCGTTGTTTATTCTCCACGCGCTCCTGTAATTCTGCTCGACGATCGAACACTCGCCGGTCCTCGGCCGCCATTTTCCACCCCTCGCCAGTCGTGTTTTTCACTCACCTCGTTCTTGGTTTGGGTGTGAAGTTTATCGTACCCTTACTGGGGTTAGTGCACAAAGTTTACACTTCTAGTACGCACGGTCCCTTTGTGTAAGAAGTTTATCGTCTAAGTACACGTTGCGGGATTGCGATCACGCAGCACTACTCAGCACTTTTGGTGTCAGTGCTCACAGTAGTCCCTCGTACTGTCCCCTACCGCTATTGCTGGGCTCGATCGTATCATCCCTTCTCCCATTAGGTCGATCGAGTTCTTCTATCCCTCGATCTACCGACTCCTCTTTGTCCGATTGTGCGTACCACCACCAGTGCCAACATGGTGAAGGACACTAACGGGTCGCTCACTGCCTGCGTGCTCGGGGCAATCCGTTCTACCTGAAAAACGTACGGCCAAGGTTGAGGAGTTTTCCGCGCAGGGGACGCGCAAACGCCCTTTCCACAGCTCCTCTACCCGACCGTCACACGTGGAACCTTGCCCCGTGTGGAACCTTGCAGGGTGACGGGTCAGGTGACGAATCAGGGCCATAATGAGGCCAGCCCGTCACTCGCCAGAATGAGCCTCGCCAGTCTCATGACGCTCTCCCCAACCGTGCCCGGGTGCAGCCACCACCCGGACACGAGGAGCGTCAACACTCCGGTGGAGGAGTTACAGCCAGTCTCTGCAACTCTGGGTCTCGGCCGCAGGCATCGACTCACTGATCTGCGATCTGCGCCCAGACCCCCGACGGTCCACCCACCCCGAGCGACCGTTGCATTTTACCCTAGGGGTACAGGACGTTGGGGGGCAGATGTATTCCGCTCCCATTTGGGGTCTGGGGATCGACGGGGGGGGCCACCACGCCACCCCCCGCCTCTCCTGTTCCACAGGGAGCCGGCACGGACGCACTGAGGCGAGGAGGCAGTGCACTCCCCGGGGCGAGGACGGGAAGCCACGCTCTCTCGCTACCCCAGGGACCAGTGGCTGAATGCGGACAATCAAGGTGACTCCCTCTACGGTCACATGTGGCACCCGGCTACCTCCAGCTGGCTCCCTCTCGGGCGCTCCCCCCTAGTGCCCGCCGATCATGGAAACTACCAGGGACCCGCCCTCGCACTCCTAGGGCCTTACCTTCCCCTCTAGCGCCTGGGTTCTCGGGTTCCTTGCGCGCATGCCTCGCTGAATGAGGTAGAGGAGGCTAACACCGGCTTCTTCCGTTGGAAGGGCGTCACGTGACTGTCTTATTACTGCATTAGCCACGAAAACTGGCAGAGCTGACTAACTGCTGTAGAATGCTATGGTCTGACGTGGTAAGTATACTAGCCAAACAGGGAGTATAATACAAACTTCCCATTTTCATTGTGGCATTGCGTCATATTTACAAGTAGAGCAAGGCACTGTCTTTCAGAGCTGTCGGACTCTTCCATGTCGGTCTAATCCATTGTGATATTTGATATATGTATATATGTGTGTGTGTGTGTGAGAGAGAGAGAGAGAGAGAGAGAGAGAGAGAGAGAGAGAATGTATGCGCATGTACTTTCGCGCCCACGTTGCGTGTGTGTGCTTGCGTGCGTTAGTGCGTGCGCGCGCGCCTCTGTGTGTGTGTGTGTGTGTGTGTGTGTGTGTGTGTTTCCTGAGTACTCGTCCAGATAAGAGAGAGAGAGAGAGAGAGAGAGAGAGAATGATGTTTCCATATTATTCTGTTATGAAGTCTGTAAGAAGGGTTCTCGGGATGGGGGTAAGTAGGAGTTTGAGAAAGAGGAAGAGAGTGATATCGTATGTTCAATGGACTTTGGTCACCTTATTATCATTATATTGGGTATTTATATAGCGCCTACCCTCGGTCACAGACCCAGCTCTAAACGCTTTACAATAAACACACTACCTCACTCAACCGGCCGAACTCCGCCGAAGAGCAGCCTACTGGCGCTCATTCAGTCGTTTCCCGTACCATTCAAATCTCGGTCACTCATTTTCATTTCATTCAGTCCTCCAGTTTCTCACAGACGTGTTTCTCATATACGTGTCCTCCATTTCCACCGGTACACGATGGCACACGATAACAATAAGTGACAATTTTGTGGCTTGGTAAGAAATACCAGGCGGCTATCTTCAATCTACATCAATTTTGCCAGGGCAGTGGGGAACCCCCCCCTGTTCTTTTCGATTTTCAACTGCCGTGGGTTCTTTAACGTGTGCAGGGGGGCAGGAATGCACACAGGTCAGACTTCCTTATAGTCCCCATCCGATGGGCTTTCAGTTCGAGTTGTCATTCAAAACTGGGAAAGAAAGGGCGAGAAAGACGGGGCTCGAACCCACGCACTTCTCACACGTTGGATTGGCAGGCGAACGTCTTAACCACTCTGCCACCTTTCTTCCTTACAATTCTGTTAAAGTATTATATATCATTTCTTTACAATTTTCTCATCTCTGAAATAATAAATTGGCAGTGTCTATTTTTTTTTCTTTTTAAATGTATTTAACTTTAGTTTACTTTTCTCAATTTGTGTTATTTATTTTGTTAAAGATGTCAGTAAACCTATGGTTAATCTGACAATAGATGGTTTTAGTCAGTGTGTGTGTGTGTGTGTGTGTGTGTGTGTGTGTGTGTGTGTGTGTGTGTGTGTGTGTCTATGCGTGCGCGCGTGTATGTGTGTGTGTCTAATGCGTCTGTAAGTGCGTGTCTCTGTGTGTCTGTGTGTGGTTATCGCGCGTGCATGACCACGCGCGCTCGCTTTTTGTGTGTGTATGTAGGTGTTTGTGTGTCGTGTGTGTCTCCGTGTCGGGGTTTCTGTGGGTCTGTGTCTATGTGTGTGCATGCGTGCGTGCGCGCGCGCGCGGGCGTGTGTGTGCGTGAGTGCGTGTGTGCGTGCGTGTGAGTGTGTGTGTGTGTGTGTGTGTGTGTGTGTGTGTGTGTGAGAGAGAGAGAGAGAGAGAGAGAGATTCAGATGTTTTATTCTTACAGGCCTTGGCCCCTCAGAAGGGGGATATACATGAAACATAATACAGTCGCACCACCAGATTCATGATAATAATTACATTGCATAAACGCGCTTCGCCTTTTGAAAGCTTTGTATAAATAAACTGCAAACTGTTTTACAATGCTTTTATTCTTAGATGACATTAACAAGATAAGCCTGAACAGGCAAGGTCTTGTGAAAAAATTTCCGTGGAATGAACTTTCCTCTTAAATCTTGTAATTTTGGACAAGTTAATGCAAAAAATGCACTTCATCTTCTCTTGACTGTCGACATAAGGGACCGACCGATCAGAGGCATTGATCTGTTTATAACAATAATGATGAAAAAAAAAATATTAGACACACCAATTCCAAACTTTGTCCTCATAAACTTTAGGTAACTGTCCATACGCATTGCCATGTACATTGGGAGAGAATGCATAACATGAAAAGTTCGATAAAAACTTAACCTGTTACTCTTTTGAACGTGAAAATTCCAGTCTTGCCATCTACAGGCAATAAGTCTTTCTTTACACGCACAGACAAAATTGTTCATATATCTCTGACACCTTGATTAAGCCATATGAACCGCAAACCATATGCGTATAATTTCGGTCTAACATGCGACACCCAGTTCATCTTGCTTCTATTATCTAGTTCTAATAGCAGCTTATACGCTTTATGAGGCAATCTATGTTCAGCCATCTCAGTTAATTTTTTAACCGGTACTTGACACACTTAACAGTGGAGTGCAAAGGTATGGGGTATCTGTCATCTCACCTTACACAAGATCATTTGGGGTTTGTGGTGAGACACTCAAAAAGTTTTTTAAAAGCAAATAAGTGAACCTTTTCATATTGTGCGGCTGCAGCATCAAGACCCCACAGTTCAGCCCCATATTGTAACATAGGCAGGATTTGAGCGTCAAACAATTTCAAAAACAAGGCAAGAGATTCATTGTTAAGCATCGACATTTTTTTTCATAATACATAGTAATGCATTTTTGGCTCTGCAAGCAATATCTTTGCATGCAAAAGTGAAACTTAATCGCATAGAAAAATATATATCTAAGTACTTGAATACGTTTACAACAGGCATATTTATCGCATTATATGTCATTTTTTCTCTAGCAGAGAGGTAACCGCCTTTTATAAAAGCAGTTACATTACTCCTTCTCATATTTACTTTCAATTGGAGTGAATCAGCTGCCCTTTGCAAACTATTTAACTGAGTTTGGAGGCCTACTACAGTCTCTGATATTAACGCACCGTCATCAGCAAGAAGTGGAATAAATATTTCCTAACATAATTTACAAATGTACACCATGTCTTCCAGAGTTTATCAGTTCGGAAGTCAACTAATAATAAACAAAAGAAAACAAAACTGGACTGCAAACATCACCCTGCTTAACACCAGATGTACAATTATAGCAACACCGCATCGCACCCTAGCCTATACACGGCCATGCATACTCATAATACATTTATACATCTTTCCACGAATACCGTTTTTAACAAAATAGGCCAACGTATAGTTCTGTTAACAGAATCAAATGTTTTCTCAAAATCGGTGAAAGCAACATACAATTTACGATTCAGACAAAACTGTTTTGACAGTGGGAAAGACTACAACTTTGGATTCTCTCTTGAGGGCACATAAGACCGTATGGGGAAAGCTTGGCTGTGTCTGGAGTGACATTGTCTTCATCTGTCTGTGGGCAGGGGTGGTTGGGTCTGTGGGGTGTGCTCGACAGCTGGAGGGTGGTGTTTTTTTCGCCGGTGGACTCTGCAGTCATAAAAAAACGGGCTGGTACACCCATGGGGATGCTACTTAAGGCTGTTATGAGTTGCATCCTGTAGTCTGATTTACCTCTGCTCAGGAGCAGTTATGTCCCTTGATATCTTAATGGAGTGTGCTGCGCGTGCCTGTACCCATCGTCAACACATCGCAGGCCTCCAAGGGTGGTACAGGACTGCTCTAAAGGCAGGTGAAGACAGTGCTTCTCTGGGTCCTCCCCAGCACCTTTGGGTGTTTCTTCTTCTTGTTTTTGAACAAAAGCTAATAATGTGAACATATGGTCTATGGTGGAATAATTTTGTTTAAACCCAGCTTGAAATTCACCTGCTATGTTATTGTCCCAAACCCAAA
Organism: Conus betulinus; assembly: GCA_016801955.1. Lineage (NCBI taxonomy): Eukaryota > Metazoa > Mollusca > Gastropoda > Neogastropoda > Conidae > Conus > Conus betulinus. The sequence continues at coordinate 131,590 of JADBJO010005896.1, forward strand.
CTTGAAGTATTTCATGAATAATCGTACTATACAGTTTACTACACATTACACATAGAAATTCCTCTGTAGTTGTTTGGATTATTAACATCGCCTTTATTATGTAATGGTAAAACAATTGATTCACACCAGCTTTCAGGGTATATGCCTCTATTGAACAGGGAGTTAAAAACTTTACCTAAAGTTTCATTACTAAGTTAGATTTTCGAGCATTTTTGATAAATTCCCCTATGATCTTATCAGGACCAGATGCCTTGTGGTTTTTCAGTGTTTTTTAAAGCGCTCAAAATTTCTTCTGCTGAAATAGGTTGATTCGAATTATTTTCATTACCACCATCGTCACCATAACAATCGTCATTTTTCCAGATTTCCAGAATTCCTTTTGGCTATTTATAGAAGTTAATAAGTCATTTAACAAGATATCATTAAACTGCTCTCTCTTTTCTCTTTTCTCTTTAGCAAATGCTTATTCACGTCTTGCTAAACATAAGGAAGTGCGATCAGGTGGAGACAATGTACGCTTAATTTTTTTTTCAACAAATTGCGTACAGTTCTTTTGGCGACACGACATTTATCATCATACCAGTCATCCTCTTTCACGCCCTTACCAGTGTGAACCTGCCTCTTCATAAATTCTGCTGCTCTCTCGTTGTAAAATGATTCAAGAGCTCAATTGCCTCGTTGATATTTTCATCAATCATATTAATTGCCATTTCAAACTGGATTTGCATTTTCTTTGAACAGATGTTGTCTGTGAACACACTGCTGTGGGCTTCGTCCCATATAAACTTGTCCAAAACCTGAACGTTACTATTTTCTTTTAAACATATCTTATTATCCTTTGGTGAATGAATATATAACTCCAAAGGCAAATGATCAGATTCAATTTGTCAGACACATTCATTCTGCTGCTATCAGAAATTATTGAAAATAAAAAAAATAATTAAATAGATCATTCGACAGCGAAAAAAATAATGATAATCATATACACTGTTGCCATTGTCAGATATGTACGTGTAATGACCTTGAAGGTCACCCTGACACATTCATTCAAAATACACAGGTCTAAAACAGTGCAGATGTTGAGTAACATCTTGCCATAGTTATTAAACACACGGTCTTCAGAATTTCTGTTCAAGTTCAAAGGACCACTTATATGTTGATTTTCAAAATCACACTCACTGGTTACAAAATCCCCTGAAATGTTTGAGATTCTACTTTTTAAGTCACCATTGATTATTATGTAGGGATTATGATCTTCACTACACAGCAATCAGTCGCATTAAAATCTTCCAATAAAGAGACACTATTTTCACAGTCAAAATGCCAATAATAGGGTGAGTTTTCAGGTGGCTAATAAGCACAAACATACACAATGGCTCTCTCCATACCGAAAAGACGTTTACCCAAAAGAAAAGCGTAGTAAAGAGGAGATTCCACACATACAGGTTTGACAGAAGAACACAGCTCATTTCTTACCGGGCGGACAATTCCGCCCGAGCGTCTTCCGTATATTGACAGTTTAACAGCTGGTCTACAAAACACCGTGTACCCTTTAAAAATAGACAACTGAAAATCTTCTACAAACGTCTCAACTAAACAGACAAAATCAAAGGAGAAGATATACAAAACCAAATCATTATCATATATTTTTTGTAAGTAATCATTATCATATATTTTTGTAAGTAATCCATTAATATTCCAATGAAGGAAAGAAAAATTTTCAATTTATTACACACATTGGGATAAACTAGTTCATTGTTTAACATTGACGAGGTAAAACAACACAAATTTACCTTTAACACAGCAACTGCAGCACTGTTCTGGCGTACAGGTGACACAAACGCATTGTCACAGATCACGGGTGCACAGTTTTCAGGTGGTGTCGCCAGCTCACTGCCACTGTCGCGCTGTGACAAGGTAACCGGTGTCGCCTCAGAAGTTGTTCCCTCCACAGCTGCGGACAAAGATCGGGGATAAAAAGAGGACCGGCCCAAAACCCTATTCCGTTTGAACAAGAGATCATGATCACCTGAGTCCAACGTGTAACGGACACCATCCACAAGAAGATGATCATGGATCATTGTGGCACGTTTCCACTCACTTCGTGCCTTGTTCAGATGAGGTGCCAGTTTTCTTCTCATTTCTGTCACTCTAGTGGAGAAATCCTCACCGACAAAGATGCTGGTTCCACTAAGTTTTCGCTTTGCTCTTAATATGTCCAGTTTTTGTTTGTAAAAAAAAAAAACAAATCTGGCGATGATCGGGAGTCGGATTTAGAGTTAACAAGATGGACCCTATCAAACTCTACGTCACCGGACAGCTCCAATTTGTCAGTGATAAGGTCCCTAAGCAGGTCTTCACATTCAGCACTTCTCCTTTACCCTTCTAGGCAAGCCGTAGAACAGAACGTTGTTTCGTCTGGTTCTCCCCTCCAGGTCGTCTGCCTTCCTCTCAAGGTTGTCCATTCTCGAGGGCAGGTCGTTGTTCATCCTCTGCAGGTCGTGGTTCTGCTGCTGACTTTGGCAGCGAGCATGATAACAGATGCCACAAGTGTCGCAGGCGACCCCTTTCTCTGACCAGCTGACGGAGACATCGCAGGTACCACAAGGGTAGTGGCTCAGGTTCGCGCCTGATGTGCTTGCAGGGCCAGCATTTGGTTCTGGGGGTAGGTAGAGAGAGTAGGAGGAGGAGTGTACATAGGTACAGCTTGGTCACAGTTTTCTTATGTGGAGCCGAAAAGTTTCCATGATGATTATTCCAGCTCACTGACAAAGAGTGCGTGAAGAGGCCGAGGCCATTGGTAAAGGTCCGAAACAAGGTTTTCTGGCTAAAGTCGAGTGCTTCATGATCACAAGTTTGGTGCCAGTTTTCACAAGGAACAAAAAAAATCTTAAGATGAATGCAAATAAAACACACTGAAGAAACGTGAAGCTGAAGTGAAGCATTGTTCATGAAAAACAAAACATATTGTGATTGGATGAATGACTTTAAAAGCTGAAGCCGTGATGAAGGGTGAAACAATGAAGCCGAAGCGGAGGAATGACGTTCCACAAATCGAAAGCAAACTTGAAGAAGTACTCACCTCTGACAAGGTGACACACACAACTGTTGTTTTTGAGATAGAACAAGGTGCACTGCTACTAAAACGTAACTCAAATTTCTAACTAATATCTTAAGTAACTATGCTGGTTATTGGCATTAATTATCCACGGTCTAAGGACTTCAGAATTTTGAACGAAAGACCAAAAGTTTGCAGCTAGATTTTCAAAGCTGCCATAGCTGGAAGTTCATGCACTGAGTGATCAGATCTGAGAGGAAATACTGCACTTACTTCAACGTAGACCACGAAATCAACAGAGGTTATAAAGTGCGTCTTCACGCGCGAAACTATCGTTCGTGCCCCAGAGAGAGAGAGAGAGAGAGAGAGAGAGAGAGAGAGAGAGAGAGAGAGAGAGAGAGAGAGAGAGAGAGATTAAACATCAGTGAAAACGACTGCCAAATCTTAATCTTTTTTTTGTTTTTAATATCTGCAATATTATCATCATTATAATGATCGCTTTTATCATAAAATTTTCGTTTCTGCGGAAGATTCTGTAGAACTGGTATGACATTAACAGCCTTTTGTTTTTTGGTTCTCGACACAGATCTTCTGCGCTGAAAGAGTACCTACGTACTCTATGATCTGGCGGATGAAATATTACAACTGGGTGACTGAGCGCATCAGGTAAGATCTGGATTTTAATCATTTGCACCTGTCAGTGATTTCAGTAATTTATGGAAACTCTGCATCTCATTCAGAAATGAGAACTTTGAATTAGTATTGAAAATTGAATAGCACTTCCATTCGTATGTTCATAAAACGAAGCGAGGACAGCTTTGTGAAGCAGACATCGGTCAAGGGGTGGCTGAGGGAAATATTTAATCAGAGAAGTGATTTGTAGCACAATTCAAAGCATAAGTCACGAAATTGCAAACTTACGTTCCAGTATATCTTTTCCCTCATTCAGTCAGTTGAATAAATCGTGTGTTAGCTCTTCCCTCATTATATCAGTGGAATAAATCGTGTGTTAGCTCCTCTCTTGTTCTATCAGTTGAATAAATCGTGTGTTAGCTCTTCCCTCATTATATCAGTTGAATAAATCGTGTGTTAGCTCCTCTCTCGTTCTATCAGTTGAATATATCGTGTGTTAGCCCTTCCCTCATTCTATCAGTTGAATAAATCGTGTGTTAGCTCACATGTTAAAGAGTTAACTGTCTCTTGCACGTCTCTAGTGGGCTTTGTTCCGTCAATAAATCTTGCACGAACGCATCTTTCAGACCTGATCTGTTTCTGTGATTCTTTACATTTAAGTTGTCCCCTCAGTAAAACATGTATTAAGACAGTGTGTGTCAGAGTATTAAGACAGCGTGTGTCAGAGTGCATCTGTCTCTTCTCGCCCCCTCAGTACAACATGCATTAAGACAGAGTGTGTGTCAGAGTGTGTCTGTCATTAAAACATGTATTAAGACAGAGTGTGTCAGAGTGTATCTGTCATTAAAACATGCATTAAGACAAGAGTGTGTCAGAGTGTGTCTGTCATTAAAACATGCATTAAGACAAGAGTGTGTCAGAGTGTGTCTGTCATTAAAACATGCATTAAGACAGAGTGTGTCAGAGTGTATCTGTCATTAAAAACATGCATTAAGACAGAGTGTGTCAGAGTGTATCTGTCATTAAAACATGCATTAAGACAAGAGTGTGTCAGAGTGTATCTGTCATTAAAACATGCATTAAGACAAGAGTGTGTCAGAGTGTATCTGTCATTAAAACATGCATTAAGACAAGAGTGTGTCAGAGTGTATCTGTCAATAAAACATGCATTAAGACAGAGTGTGTCAGAGTGTATCTGTCATTAAAACATGCATTAATACAGGTATCCATCTCTGTCAGAGCTAATCTGGGGACTGTTTGAACGTTTCTTCCATCTAGCAAATCGTTGCATTACATTTTTTGTGTACTTAGTTATATAGTTTTGTATTCATTTTAAAAGTTCACCGTCAAGGCAACATGTCGTTTGTAAAATGATGGTACCCCCCCCTCCCCTTCACATTTTCTCCTTCCACCCTTCCCCATCCCACTTGACATACACAACCTCACCCGCCGTGGTGGAGAGGAGTGGGGTGCCAATGTAGACGGGCTCCCATATTTCAAGACAAAGAATCGTCCACGAATGTTTGTGCCCTGCGTCATGTACTGTACCAAGTCAAATTGTGCAAAGCTGCGGCCGGTAGCTTTGCTTTTCTGTTTGGCTAAAAGGTTTTTTTTTTTTTGGCGGCTGAGAAGATTTAATACTACAATCGCCACCACACCTCCTGTCCACGAAAGCTTCCGCTTCTGTCCTTTTTCATTTGCGGGTGGCTGGCCGAAACAAATGTCAGCATTTTTTTCTCTGTCTTGCGGCCATTTTGCAGATGATACCATCCTGTGTTTTCTTCTATCAAGGTTTGGGATAACCCCCCCCCCCCCCCCCCCTGTGTGGTAACAATTATGGGTTTGGACGGTGCTTTTAAATTTGTTTCGATCCATTCAGGTTATGTTTTTGCATACCTTTTTTTCGGTCTTTTTCCCAGTTCCTGTGTGTTTTCATCCTTTGTTTTCTTGATCATACCTCATTCGTTCAACGATGTTTCAAGGACCAGCAATAGCGAGGGTCACTCCAATAATATTCCTGTAACCGCTGCCTTGTCGGGTCTCCTCTCCTTAAAATACCCGCGTCGAGATATTCGATCGTGGTTCGACACATCGTGATTGTGCCGATTGGTGCCCTCATTTCTTTCATTTGTCACAGTCAGAGCATCGGACTCCCAGCCTGACAAACCACAGGAATCTCAATGTCCTGGAGACCTCTATCTGCTGATCCAGCTGTGTTCTGTGGACAGAGCCAACAGTGAACAGGCACGCTGTGTAAGCAGTTTGGGAACACTGGGTTCCGCAATGGTGGATTTCTTCAGTACCAAGTTCATCAAGAGATTACCAATGTGTATGTCCCCAGTTGAGGAGTCTCATAACCCCCAGATGATCGGCTTGATGTCTGTGATTCTCGGACATCCGATCTCTTTCCCATGCACCCCCCCCCCTCCCGTTTCCCCCCAAATTACTGTTCGCCCAGTCCTCCTTCATTAACTTGATCAGGGATCGTCCATGCCAATTCCGAAGTTCTTTACTTTCACATATGATTCCTGAGCGAGAGATGGTATCTTCCTCATGGCTTTCCACTGATTAGATCTCTCTCAGTCCACGCCACTGTCAGCGGAGAAAGCGCCTCGGCGGACTTCAAGACAGTCGTCTCTGCTTCTAGCATACTTGGCGCTGAATCCCTCAACAGCAAACTAGTCCTGCTTGCCAACTTTCTTTCTCACCTTTACTCCTCTCAGCACCTTTCCACTGTCCAGCCTGTGGCTGTCGGTCTGCCATCTGCAACACCATCAGCTATATAAGTATTCATTATCATCCTATCATCTATAGCTGGGAGAACCCTCCTCCCAGGACGTCTCTCTGCTCATAGAAGTTTCCCGCAGTGCAGTTTTCCATCATCTCTCTGCTCATTGAAGTCTCCCGCAGTGCAGTTTTCCATCTCTCTCTGCTCATTGAAGTCTCCCGCAGTGCAGTTTTCCCGGTGTCCTCCTCCCAGGACGTCTCTCTCCTTATTGAAGTCTCCCGCAGTGCAGTTTTCCATCTCTCTGCTCATTGAAGTCTCCCACAGTGCAGTTTTCCATCTCTCTCCTCACTGAAGTCTCCCGCAGTGCAGTTTTCCATCTCGCTCCTCACTGAAGTCTCCCGCAGTGCAGTTTTCCCTGTGTTGGATCCCTACTTGGGGTCTTTTTCTAGTCTTCATCGCCTTAACCCCCCCCCCCCCCCCCCCCCCCCCCCCCCCCCCCCCCTTTCCCAAGCCTCTGTCCTGAATATCTTTCGACAAACTGTCCTTAAAAACAATTTTCCAACTCCTCTTGCCGAAACGAGATACACTGTTACCGACCGTGCCAACATTCATGGAGAGAGCTTTTCTCGCCTGCTTCCCCTGGAACTTTGCGCTAACACGCAATCCTAGGCTCTTTCTTTCCATCTCTAATCATCCAGTTCCTCTCACGCATTCTTGGGAGTGAAGGCAAAGAGAACATATTTCTCTGCCCATTTTGATGTCTCGGAAAGATCTTAGCACCAAAGATTCTCCCAGCGCTGCCTTTGTATCTTTTCCCGTGAGGACTATCATTAAGGGCGTCGCTGCAGGCATCATATTTAAGGGGACCTTCTTACCACACTGGAAGCCCCCAAAACCTAGAGATCTTTCAGTCCTCGGTCGTAGAGCTCAGGAGATCAGGGCCAACACCACTCAGCAGCTTTCCAGCACTTTGCGCCCCTGAGACACGTTTTGGGAGCAGCTTTTCGGTGCTCCAGTGACTCCTTCATCAGTCACTACCTCAGGTTTTCCGGATTAGTAGAGCTGATGTCCTCCTTCTTGCTTTGAATTCTGCATTCAGTTTGACATGGTACCGTACATGATATCAAAATGTTGTTTTTAACAGGACTCCGTGTTTGGGTAAATACGCTTGTCACGTCAAAACTCAGATTCCTGCTGTCTTTCCCAAGTTGCGATGAGCTTGCCAACAGGGTGTGGTTGCAGAATGAGGATTAACAGTCAATTTGTAGTAGTGTTTGGTTTTGGTTAGCTGCGAAATTCCTGACGAGACAGAGCAGACAAACTTGCCGTTGCTTTAACTTAGTTTGACATGAGAAGTATACAGAGGGAATTTAGAAAGAAAAAGTCTCCCCATTTTGTCAATGAAGTTGATTGTTCTGCATGATCTAAGCAGGGACAAGTCCTTTGTCGCCGCAGGTTCTTTATGTTCAATAAATGCAAGAGGCTCAGAGGACCTCGAATGATTACCGTTCCTGAAATGTTCGCACTCACACTATTGGTTAAGGCTTGGTGGAAAGAGATAGAGAATTAAAAAGATAGAGCCTGTTTGAGACTCAAACCAAAAACTCCCAAACGGTCATACTTTGCAGGCCGCTGCATTATCCATATAAAAGGCCATATTTTTCACGAGCTCATCAAAACGCTAACTCACGCTCCCGAATGTATGTGTATCTCTGTTTCCCTATCGTTGAGTTTGTCGCTCCATAAATAAATGATGTCCTGACTTATGTTTCCGGGTGCAGCTGTCACGGTGTTTTGCCTTATTTGGGGCATTTTCCGGTCAAAAGACCATCCACTGGTTCCTCAGTGCGTGACTGTCCTGTTTCTACTTGTAAAATTTTCCTGCTGTAATTCACGTTCCAGGCTCCATTTGTTAACAGTGTGCTAGTTCTTAACACGTTCAGTAAATAATGTTATTAACACGTTCAGTAAATAATGCTCTAAATTATTTCAATGTGGTAGTTGTTAGCCCGTTCAGTAAATATTGCTCTAAATCATCCTTCGTTCAGTAAATAATGTTCTATATTATCTTTCGTTCATACATAGTGCCTATTATCTTTCGTTCAGTACATAATGCCTAAATCATCTTTCGTTCAGTAAATAATGCCGTGAATCATCCTTCCTTCAGTAAATAATGCTCTAAGTTATCCTTCCTTCAGTAAATAATGCTCTAAGTTATCCTCCCTTCAGTACATAATGCTCTAAGTTATCCTTCCTTTAGTAAATAATGCTCTAAGTTATCCTTCCTTTAGTAAATAATGCTCTAAGTTATCCTTCCTTTAGTAAATAATGCTCTAAGTTATCCTTCCTTCAGTAAATAATTCTCTAAGTTATCCTTCCTTCAGTAAATAATGCTCTAAATCATCCGTCGTTCAGCGAATAATACTCTAAATCATTTCAGTGTGGTAGTTGTTCACACGTTCAGTAAACAATGCTCTAAATCATCTTTTGGAGTGTGTATATTAACGCTGCTTTATTTTCAAACTGTCGTCCGCTCAAAACCTATTTCAAATCCCCACGTTCTAATTTGTACTTTTTTTTTTTTGTTTTCTCTGTCTTTGAGTTGTAATCCCATCGATAAATGATGCACTAATTGACGTTTCTGAGTGTGTCTGTTTGTTTATTTCGCTACCTTTGGGTCATTATCCTATCATTAAGTGTGCATTAACTCACCGTTTCCCAGATACTGTTTGTATACTTCTCTACCCCTGAGTCAGTAATCCATCATTAAACGTGGACTATCATGTTTCTGAGTGTATCTGTCTTTTCATTTCTCTACCTTTGAGTCGTTATCCTAACATTAAACGTGCAGTCAATTACGTTTCTTACAGTATCTAACTATTTCGCTTTCTTTGAATTGCCATCCCATCATTGCACGTGCACTGTCGCGTTTCTGAGTGTATCTGTCTGTATAGTTCTCTGCCCTCGAGTCGTTATCCCATCATTAAACGTGCACTAACCCACGTTTCTGAGAGTATCTGTCTGTTTCTCTTCCTTTGACTCGTCATCGCATGATCGCACGCGCACTGTCACCTTTCAGAGTCAACGGAGCCTTGGCGCAGGGTACCAGAGTTCCGGGAGGCCTTCCAGTGCCGTTATGATTCCAAACTGGTGGCGAAAAGACGATGTCGACTTTACTGATGGTGCACGTGTGTCTGCACAGTGGATGGAGGAGTCGCTCACACTCCACGCCCATTTAGTTTGATCATTCGAGCTGATACCCACTCCAACGGGTTTGCTTGCTTGCTTGTTTGCTTGCTGTTTGTTTCAAGGTCTTAAGCAAAACCGACTGTTCTGGTTATATAAAAAAAAAGTCATCAGTGTTATATTTATAAGAACTTTACATACATAAGCTTAGGCAAGATGAAATGAGTGGTGTGTGTATAAGGTTTCTTGGGCAAGATGAAATGAGTGGTGGGTGTATAAGGTTTCTTGGGCAAGATGAAATGAGTGGTGGGTGTATAAGGTTTCTTAGGCAAGATGAAATGAGTGGTGGGTTTATAAGGTTTCTTAGGCAAGATGAAATGAGTGGTGGGTTTATAAGGTTTCTTAGGCAAGATGAAATGGGTGGTGGGTTTATAAGGTTTCTTGCAATGCTGTTGAATGAAAGGATTGATTAACTATCACGGTGTTTGTGACGTTGTGTGTTGCTCACAATAACAGTCACGGTGTTTGTGGCATTATGTTGCTGACAACACTAATCACGGTGTTTGTGACCTTGTGTTACAGACAACAATAATCATGGTGTGTGTGACGTTGTGTTACTGACAACAATAATCACGGTGTTTGTAACGTTGTGTTACTGACAACAATAATTATGGTGTTTGTGACGTTGTGTCACTGACAACAATAATTATGGTGTGTGTGACATCGTGTTACGGACAACAATAATCATGGTGTTTGTGACGGTTTTTGTGAAGTTGTGTTACTGACAACAATAATCATGGTGTTTGTGACGGTGTTTGTGACGTTGTGTCACTGACAACAATAATCATGGTGTTTGTGACGGTGTTGTTTTGACGTGGTGTTGCTGACAACAATAATCATGGTGTTTGTGACGGTGTGTTACTGACAACAGTAATCACGGTTTTACTGACAACAATAATCACGGTGTTTTGTGACGTGTTGCTGACAACAATAATCACGGTGTTTTGTGACGTGTTGCTGAAAGGGCAATGTTGCTGTTAGAATTCTATTCCTGACAAGGATAATTTCGTTGCTTGAGTTGTGTTCCTGAGGAAGATAATGTTGGTGTTTGTTGAGGTGTGTTCCTGACACCAATAGATACAGCGTTTGCAAAGTTGTGTCCCTGAGAAGAAAAATGATGGCGTTTTTCCAGTTGTGTTCCTCAATAGCATAAGGATGGTGTTTTTTTTTCCAACTTTATTTTTCTCCTTGCAAAGACAAAACATTTTACTTAAATTTATGGCATTTCAGTTCACATCAGTTTATAATTCACACCATTTATGTTTCAACAGCCAAACGCTTACATTTCAATCAAGTACCATACACAGTTTCTGTATCAGTTATTAGCTTATTTGCAAGGCAGGGTTTTTTCAAAATTAAATACAAATAGACAACCAAAAACAAAGCAAAAACAAAACAGAAACAAAAGAAAGAGAGCGAGAGGGTGAGAGAGAGGGGGGGGGGGGGGGGGGGGAGGAGGAGGTTAAGGCACCGACAAAGCCACAAGGGGATCCTACGTACATGCATGTTAAGTGATACGGAGACAGGCTAGTCCCTCAACATGCACATCAAGTCCAAAAATTACACTTCTATCAAATAACTGCCACTTTTCGTGTAGTTTTTGAATGGACTTTACGCTTTTTGCGACTTGCTGTTCAAGATTGTATCTTGTCTTTAATTAGTGTAGAAAGTTTGTTACAACTGGAAGTTTTTCTCACATTTGCATTTATAGATGAAATATTTGGCTAGAAGTAAAATAAAGTCAAAGGGTTCATCATTTCTAAAATTATTTGAATGCCCCAGCAATACCAATTCAACAGACAAATTTAAAGAATCCGCATGCTGACATTTTCCTTTTATCATTGCTTGAAGTTGTTGCCAAAAATGTGCCGCATGGTCACACGACCAAAATAGATGCTCAATGTTTTCTCTTCTGTATTACAAAATGTACAATGATCATTCGGTTCAATTCTCATTTTTGACAGCACAATATTTGTACCCAGTATACGGTGTAGAATTCTTATCTGAAACCATGTAAGCTTTATTTCTTTTATTTTTTGCACCTTTTTAAAAATGACATCCCATTCCAATCGCTGTACACGTTTTTCATTCCACTTGTCGCAATAAGCAGGGTTTATGTTGTCACACGGAAGGGCATCATAATAAACACGTGCCCCTCTGCTGACTGAACAGATAAGTTTCCATAATTCAGACCTTTCTTCATTCTTGTTATTCATCATTGTTACTGCAGTTTTCCGAATATATGCGCTTACTTCTCTTAATAATCCAGTATACGAGATAAAGTCAATGCAAAATCCATATTTGTTATTGAACTCTCTATATGCCCAAAGCGTACCATCTTCTTTCATAATGTGTCCTGTTCTATGTATAATTTTGTCGAACAGACTTTGATAGGAAAAAAAATGTTTTTTTTTCTTTATCTTAATATTTTCATTATAGAATATATTTTCAGAAGCCATTTCTTCGGAAATGCAAGGTATAAGCATAAGGATGGCGTTTGCTAAGGTACGCTCACAACAAGGTAAACGATAGTGTTTGTTGAGTTGTATTTCTAACGAAGATGACTGCCCCCCACCCCCCCCCCCCCCCACCCAAGGTTATTGTCTCTGTGAAAAAATACCACTTTAAGTGAATATTCACTTTGCTGTTAAATTTGATCTCCGAATGGGCAGAGGAACTTAATCATGGATGATTATCTTCCTTACAAAAGTTTACCGCTAACATTGCTGCATTTGTATGGCTGTGATTGGAGTTTGTCGAATAATTTGGAGGAAAAAGAAAATACCTGCCCCTGTGGCTGTCGGATATTGAGCCAGTAATCACTTTGATACCGCCCATAGCCACCACACGACAAAGAGCCGACCATTTGTTTAACAATATTGATGCTGTGCATAAATAAACAATTAAAACTAGGACCCATAGTGAATTAGGAGCAAGGAAGTCTCCGTGAGGGTGGTCTGCCACAGTTCAAATGCTACACCTACTCCCATGGACAGCGCCATGATGTCAGTGAAGTCCAGTCCAGTAGGGGGCGCTCTCTTCCACAGTCGTCTGAAGGAGTCCAGCATCAAGTAGTTTTTTTTCCCCTTGACCTTAGTTATGGGACGTGAATCAGGATGTTTTTTTCAGTTTTGTTTTTGTTTTCATTCTATTTCATTTCCATGTGATATTTTCAATACTGTCGTTAAAATAGTTACAAGTATACCTCCTTAACCTCTTTAAGAATCCTCC